>CM062806.1:961523334-961675294 GCA_031772625.1 Pinus tabuliformis | reverse complement strand
TGTTGGTTAGATAAGAAATCTGCATGGACAAAGAGTTTCAATGTGGGTGACCTATTATTGAAGGGAGATAAATCTCACAAAGAGAAAGGTAAACACACAAAATTCTAACCTCTCTGGATTGGACCTTTCACCATTGAAGAGAATATTGGTCACAATACCTTCAAGCTCAAATCATTAGACGGGAGGATTGACCCCCTTCCCGTGAATGACTGAGATCTGAAGCATTATTTTCAATAACTACAAGCTGCACTTCCTGACCCTTTTTCATTTTCTTTTCTTTTCTTTTTCGTCAATGTTAGTCGTATGTGTGTCATGTGAGTTGGGTCTTGTCCTATTTTTTTTCTTGGTCATTTTACATAAATGAGACTTTGTGTCAAAGTGCATGGCTCAAAAGGACATTGTGGAGGAATAAAAGAGAAAAATGTGACAACGACAACACTTAGCTTTCTGTTTGTTCTTCTTATTTGTTTGGGAAATGCCATAGGTTGAAATAAGTCTGGATGGAAAATACGATACATCTAAGAAGAAAAATTTGAGGGAACCTATTAGATTTGTGCCTTGCTAGTATCCAAACAACTCAACTTGGTATAAATCTACTTGTGTGTTGACGCTTGTCCAATCTAGTAGAGAAAGGATAAGGGGAAAATATAAAGTGAGCAAACCAATATCCGAGGTTATATAAATACTTCTCTAAAGGGGAAACCTCCTCTTCTCTCAATAAGTCAGGATTTCTCTTCCGCTCGTTAAAATAAATAAATTCCAATGCACAATTCGATTAATTAAATAAATAAGGGTGAAAGAAGAGAAAGTCTTCTTGCACAGGGAGGTGAAGCAAGCAACTTCGCCAAGGTACTGTCCAAGCCTGCTGGTAGTGAAGCAATGTTTGTGATCCCGAAGTGACTTCGTCGAGGTACTGTCCAGGCTTGCTAGCAGCGAAGCAACACCATAGATGAAAACTCATATTTTGAATATCATATACTCACCACGCACTTTACCCTTTCCTGGATTGAAATGATTTTGATATGGAATATCTTTTGTGCATTTAACCAAGTAGGAGAAAATGAGGTGTTATGCATACAACTGGGTCAAAAGGGGGAAGTCAAGGTAATCTAATTGGTGAATCAATATTTCCTGAAGGGATGATCCTCTAACTAAAAATATATTCTTAGACAGAGAAGTTAAATCTCGCCCAGTGTGTTGCCAAGTTTTTCCCTGCTACAACACCCTCCAAAATTTCACTACATTCAAAATTTTGATCCTACTTCACTGTCATATATGTTGAGAAATCTATAGGGAAATGATTAGAGTGATTTCTCTATTCTTGATAATTGCTTGTGATGTCTTTTTATTTTTTCTTACTTATTAGCTTATTTTCTTATTGCTATGTTTGTATATCATCAAACAACTACCAAAACAAGAAGAACAATAACACAAAATATAGGCTACAAGCCAAGGCCAAAACCTCTCCACTTAAGAGGAAAACATGCAAATTTATTTTCTTATATATTCTTCAATTGACGAATTCCAAGACCTATCGA
The DNA here is from genome assembly GCA_031772625.1 of Pinus tabuliformis. NCBI lineage: Eukaryota > Viridiplantae > Streptophyta > Pinopsida > Pinales > Pinaceae > Pinus > Pinus tabuliformis. Next base: position 961,673,756 of record CM062806.1, on the reverse strand, counting down.
CCAAGATCAATACCCTCCAAGACCTAGTCCAACCCTTCTGGACGATGTGCTTCGTTTTTCCAAGTCAAACCCAGTCAAATCTCTTCTAGTAGCACAACTTCGACCCCCAGCTGCAGAATTTTGGCCTCTACTGCAAGTCTGAAATTTCATCTCTCCCTACAACAATTGTTGCCACACATGTGAGCTTATTTTCTCCTCCCAAGGCTTCTTCAAACATTCACTTGGATTTCTCTTCCTTCTAGAGCTTGATGATGGTTTATTGTGACCTTTGTTGGCCTTCTTTCTCTTCCTTCTTCAAGATCAAACCTACAGATAAAAAACCCTAAACCAATAGCAAAAACCCTAGACTTCCTTTGCATGTGTCAGAGAGAAATAACCCAAATATAAGTTTTCTTCTTCCTCTTCCCTCCTTGATTTCTTTTTCTTCATCCTCCACTTGAATGAGTGAGTGATGAATGTGTTCCAAGGAGGCCGAGTATATGCTTCTTATGGTGGACGTAGCTCCTCAAATTAGGCCAACTTGCTAGCTGCCAAACTGACTTTGTCTTGAAGGGTATTTTGACACTTTTAATGAGAAAAATATTTTTCTTTACAAGTTACAATGTGCCTGATGGGGTCTTCAATTTATGACAATGACTCTTTTGAATTCTTGATCTAGGACAAACCCTAGAAGAAATCAATGGGTGTTTGACCTATAATATAAAAGACCTTAAGCATAAAACCCATGCTCCAAAAATAATAATAATAATAACTTTTGTTTCATTTTACAATATACAAGAATCAAAAGTACATTTCATATTTATGAAGATCAAACCTAGTCACACATTTTTCAATAGTATGTGGTGTCGCCATGGTCGTCAAGTGTCATTTTATGTCATTCTATATGTTTCAAGTGTTCTTGATTATTATCAAGTGTCCTTGCATTGATTAGAACATATATAGTGCGTTTCATGCCTGGAACACCTTTGTTGTTGTAAAATGACACTTTTTGGTCGCAGTCGCACTATGTCAAGGATGTCATGTTCGTTCCAAGGCTAAAGAAAAATATCATCTCTGTTGCAGTTTTGGAAGACTATGGTTACGATGTCTCTAGCAAAGGCAAGACATTCCTAAGACACATAGCCACAGGATAGGTGAAACAGATTGGGGTTAGATTCAAGATCCTGTATGCACTTGAGGTAGAAGATGCATGCACAACCTTGAAGAGAAAGGAAATGACTAGAGATATGGTGGTTGAGAGGGAGCATGTTAGACCTCTCAACATGAAACCTCAGAAGAAGCCTCAGGAAGTTATGGAGCAGCCATAAATGGAGAGACAAATGGGAGGAAGTGTGGAGACATCCACTAAAGCAAATACCTCTAGTAAGGGGATAGTTCGAGCCAAGTGGGCAGAGGGAGCACATGCAACTATACCTCCAGGAGTGAGGTGGAGCGATGTAGATCCTTAGTCTAAGAGTTGCAAAAATTTGGGTAGGGTCCATTGAGGCATTTTCCTCATGGATCTTTACCTTGCTATGGGGTCCCACAATATTTAGTAGAAGGAGGATCGATGTCAGTCATGTATTGAGGAGTGTAGAGGAGTGTTGAAAACAGAGCAAGAGGTTCAATAACAAAGTCAACAACAACACAATTTTCCTAGTAGAAAGTTGTAGACACAATTGATTCAATTTATTTTTTTGGATGCTTCTTAGTTGCAGAAGTTGTAGTAGTAGCAATAATAATGAGAGGTGTTGCATGCATTACATTCCACAGGTACAGGATAGGGGTGGTTGATAGTCCCTTTCTTTTTGAGAGGGAGTGTGTAAAATGCAACAAGAAAGTATCAATTTTGATTTTTCCTTAAGGAAATTGAGGAAATCCAAAATTCCATATCTCCAGGAAACTTGGAGGAGTTAACTGAGGTGACATGGATCTTGTCACTCAGTTAAGAAGACTCAATTCGAGTTAATGAGTTGAAGTTCAGTTTGCGTGAGTTGATTCCTAAAAAATAGGATTCTAGCTCAGTTAATTTGAGATAGGGGAATGGAGTTCATTTGTGTGCAGTGATTCCTAAATTTTAGGAGCCTAGGTTGAGTTAATTTTAGTTATAGTATTTTAATTGAGTTAAATTGAGTTATGGTCAATTAAACTAGTTCTAAGTATTGGAGGAACTAGTGGAAGGTCAAGTTGTGGAAGTGGAACTTCAACCACACTCAATGGTCAACTAGTTAACTGATTAATCAACCTAAAATAGCTCATGCATGTAAAGAATTCGAGTTACCTAGTTGATATGGAGATTCCAAGGTAGTGTACTATCAATTGTAGACTATTCCAATGTGTACAAGTGGTGCATACACTCAAAGGAAGATCCTAGAGGAATTATGCAATCCAATTATGGGAATTTCCTAATTGATAGGGGCCTAATTCCTCACGGAAGAGCGCAAGGAAATAGGATATTGGAGGGCTTGAAAATTGGCTAAGTGTTGGTCATAGTCAGTCATTCATGCAGAGAGATAGACTATACACTTTCAGGTTGTGCTCATGCTTGAGCAAGCTTATGTATTCATCTCTATTCTCTGATTAATGCAATACATATAGGAAGGGGTTTTAATCAGTTGCTTTCCCTTAGGTAAATATTTTTGCATGTGTGATGCTTCCTTTTGCATGTCTATGATTTCTGTTGTAGATTGTGAATTAATGTTTTCAGAGCAATAGAGTAGCTTTGAGTCTTGTGATTTAGTAAATTTCATCAACAGTTTTGAATCTACATCCTAATTTCTACACAATTAACAACGACAAGGAATTGCACAAGCCCTTGAGCCTTGGAATTACGCATTCCCTTCTGCTAGTGTGAATGGGTAGTTTCCCGAAAAACCAGAGTTAGCCTTCCTAAAAAATAGGAGTTGCCCAAGTAATGTACAATTAAGTCCACTAAGCTGCTAATTATGACTTTCAAATAAGTGGCGTTTTTTCCTTGATTTTAGGCATGTGCATCAAAAACCCTAACTCGGCTAGATCTATATAATAGACGCCTCTATATATCATTTTCACATTCAATCTTAGAGATTTAGCCTTCCCAACAAGATCAAGGAACTTTCGGTCGAGTTTGTGGCACTTTTTTGGCTAAGTTTTGCATGTGTCACTTTTGCTTCTATGAGTGTTATTTTTCATGTTTATTTTCATAGTAGCCAACATTTTAAATAGTATTAGTTTATACAAGTGTTGGTTTAGCCCGTCGTTCACATTTTGCTAATGTCACATTAGCTTCTTTCTTTTTTCCCACCAGTAGTTGCCGCTATTGGGTTCCTTAGTGCATTTTCGTTTTTCGATTTGCATGCTTGTTTATGGAAATTAATTTTCACTTATCTATCTTCCCCCTTAGCCATATCTACATTAATTCTTACTCCAAAACTTATATCTGCCATTGTTTTCTCCCTTTCCCGGGTAGATTGGCGCAATCATAGCAAGAATTTTCCTTCCCCAACTGCGCAATTCACATCTTCAAGAGACAAGCTTCAAGCTTGGACTCTGGCATTGACCAATGCGTAGTCACTGGCTTAGCCAATCGCGCATTTCACAGTGCCAAGCCTCAAGCCTCAACCCTTGACACTGAGACTATGCATTATGTAGTCTTAAGCCTCTAGCTGCCACCTTGTCTGCTAAGACTACGTAATGCACAGTTTAAGATCCCAATATAAGACCTTTAGCCAAGGAATTACACAATATTTTCTCTGAGTCTTTGAGTTGCTTCCTTGATCTTATCGAATAAACTAATTTTCGCTAGCTAATTTGTGTTTTACATGAGTAAATTTTGTCATACATGTACTACATATTTTTAAGGTTATCTCTCTTCATCATATTGTTATCATCATGGCACCAAAGATATCTGCCTCAAAAGACACCATAGAGAGCAACAACGGTGAAATAGTTGAGAGTGTCCCTTTCACTATGCCAATTTTCTCAAACACTCAACTATTCATTGAGAAAGATTCAGACATAAAATGGCACACAATGAAGGATGCATTCACGACAACTGATTACAAAGAAGATCTTGAAGACATATAGGTTTATGCTAATTTCCAAAAGTTAGGATTGTACAAGGTTGCATGCAGGTTTCTGGACTTTCCTTGCGTAGACATTGTCAACTGGATCCTGTCACACATAGATGCAAAGAGCATGACCCTTAGTAGTGCTAGTGGAAAAACGCTTGCCTCTTTTATGGCGCATGATTTTTAGCATATGTATCATTTGCCACTACCAGAAGCCTACATGGATTCCCACTTCTATGCAATCACTAGTTACCTGATAAAAAAAGAATCAGCAAAGGTTGGGTGAAAGGGCCATCCAAATTCTGCCAGACACCCAACAACATTTATAAGATCAAATCTCTCAGGAAGGAATTTTAGTACTTGATAATTCTATGTTGTTGGATCTATGATCAAAAGAGTACCGAGATCTTTCCTGAAGGTTGGGCATTCTTGTTACATCAAATTGTGAAATAAGTAAAACCATTTAACTAGGTAGACTTGTTGGCTCAATAGTTAAAGATCCATGTAACCAATGCCAAGAACCCTCCCAAGGGTAAGAAAGATAGGTTCTACATGTTTTCTTACTTAATGGATGCCATATGTTCTCATAACGCTTTTCCTGACACAAGTTGGACATGATCACTAAAGGAGCCCACTGTACACATTTAGTACAAGATGCTTTCAGATTGCAACTACAAAGGAGTCATGGAGAAGCTGAATGATCACTTCCTCATCCCATTGCATAAGATGATATTTGAGGAAGAGACACCTTGCATGTCTCGTGAGGCAATGGAAGCAGTGCTAGAATTGGTTGACTGGTTTGTCTTACAGATGGCACTTACCTTAGAGTGTTTGGCAGTCAAAAGTCTCCACATTTGTTACACGGGTATGCCAGCAAAAAATTGGTCATGCAAGAAGTAGCTTATCATCTTTCCTATTTTTGCAGAGGAAGAAGAAAGGACCTTAGCCCACTCTTCCTTTGCATATTGGATTGTACGAGATCAAGAATCTGAAGGCTGCTAACGCCGAAGGAAAAGATATAGAGAAATTCACATTTGGTCACATGGATTACAATTCGTATAATCCTAAGAGTGTTTGTGAGCAACACTGTGTAATGATACATTTCACTTGGAAAAGAGGGACTTATTCTAGACCTAAGGAGGAAAAGATTAAGAATTTTTTTATGGAGGATTTTGAATCCAAGGCTCTAAACTCAGCCTGCCTCCTGCCTAAGCTTTGAAAAATATATGTATATGACACTAATGTCATCTGGTCTCACGGCCAAGAGGAGTTAGATCTCTTCTTCGATCATCTCAATAGTCAATCCTCGGCCATTAAGTTCACAAAGGAATAAGAAGTTGATGGTTGCCTCCCTTTCCTTGATATTCTTATTTCTAAGAATAGTGATGGTTCCCTCTCCCATCGAGTGTTTCGTAAGAAAACTCATACGGAGTAGTATCTTCTTGTTAGTTCCCACCATTTCTCGGATCAGAAGTTGGGGGTTCTCAACACCCTTGCTACTCGTGCCTTAAGGATCTCTGATGAAAAGGGCTTCAAGGAGGAGAAATCCCATCTCCTTAATGTCTTTGTTGATAATGGTTATAGTAGATACATGGGACAGAAGGCTTTCCTCAAAGCAGCCAAGAATTCATTAACTAGAAGAGAACCGAAGGAACGGATTCCAGGTGTCCATCTTACATTTGTTTAGGGGACCACTGATAGGATTGCGAGGATTCTTAAGAAACATAATGTCCCCTCGACCTTTAGACCACTTAACACCATTCGTAAGTCCCTCAGATTAGTGAGGGATCTTATCGACCCTAAGGACATGAAAGGGGTATATATTATTCCTTTTTCCTGTGGGACCCCCTATATTGGTGAGACTGGTCGCTCCATTAATCAAAGGATTAGTGAGCATGCAGCTGACCTTAAGCATAGGAGAACCAAGTCTTCTGCTTTAGCAGAACATGTGGAGAAAACCAATCATCATGTCTGTATCGAGGAGGCTAGTGTTATTTCTAGAGTTTCACAATTCCATCACCAGAAATTTAGGGAAGCCCTTGAGATTGAAAAAAGGCCGAACAATCTCAATAGAGAGGATGGTTGGAAGATCAGTAGTTGCTGGGTCCCAACCCTCTCCTCCTAGTCGTTTTCTTCCATTCTTCCCCTCCCTAGGTATAGCTTGATCTTGTTGTCTTTTAAGTAATTTTCCCCTTGTTTCCCATATCCTGTGGCCTTTGTTCTTTTCTTTTCTTAAAAAAAAAAGTGGAAGTCGAATCCACTGATGCATAAAAAAATTCATTCTCCCTGATTCTTATCAAAATTTAGCAACAAAAAAAATTTACAAAATTAATTTCCGCCTCAAAAATAAAGCTAAATAGTGAAATTCCCATCATTCCATTGAAAATTAAAATCTAAAAAAATTCCATCATTCCATTGAAAATTAAAATGTAAGGAAATTCCATCAATCCATTAACTTTCAAAGAAATCTGAACTTCAATCCTAATGCACTTTTTCAAAATTTTAGAAACTTTAACCCAAACAGAGATTCTTTTTCAGGAATATCTTCATGGTGGGTCAATTCTTCTTCAAGAATTTGGGCTTTAGTTCAGTACGCAACCAACCTAACACAGCAAGCTTTGAGTATTGGAAAGGTTATCCAAAAGTTGTTTGAAAATCCTTTTTTTGGTTTGCATTAGGATGAATTTGTGTTTTGACGGATGTTGAATTTGTGTTTTAACACATGTTTTTTTTATACAAGTATTTGTATGGTATAGAGTCAAAGACTTCTATAAACCTTGAAGGCTTATAACTTATAACCTTTTTCCAGAATTTGAAAAATCAGAGGTGTGAAGTTTCATCCTTTTGTGAAGTTTTATCTTTTGTCATAAACTATAATCTTGATTAGAATTTGGGAGAAGGGAGGTTTGGAATTTCACTTTATTGAATATGTTTATGATTTTGAGTTCGTGTATCTCAATTTGGAATCATTTTCATCTGCAAGCTTCATTCTCCGTTGGAGGAAACCTCTCTGAAAAATTGATATCATAGCGAGTAACTTCTGGATCTCCGGGTAATTCTATAACTTTTTCTTCGTTAAAAATGGAAGTTGGACACAAATCTATCTCTTTTCATGAAGTCCAAGCGAATGAACACAACACATAAAATCTTGACATGCAAATTTTGTTTCATAATGCATCATCATCTATAATAAATTCAACTGAGCTAGAGATTGTAGAAAGCTAACCTTCGTCATGATGGAAGCTTTCTAATATCATCCCCTCAGAAGTATACTCTGGCCTCTCTGTATTTCACCTCAAAGTTGTAACAAGAGTCTCTATTAAAGAATGTGTTAGTCAAATTTAGGAAAACACAGAAGCCATCCAAACCATTCCTCTATTAGATCCCAAAAAACTTCAACGGGAAGCCCGCAAACATAATACTTCATATGTCCATCTTGGTTGTATAAGAGTCGGGATCTCTGCTTTAACTCACAGAGGATTAAACACATTTGTCTTAGCAACTATAAGAGACCTCACTCATAACAAGTACACTAACTCCATGCTTGGTGGGATTGTTGCTCCTCTGTCCAATGGGCTTATCCAAATTTCTCGGTCTATGTCTTTGATGAGTGTATAGAAGACATTTTGCAGCTACAGATCAAAACCTCTGGATTTGATATGAAGAAAAAGAGAACAAATATTTCAATCCATACAAGCGGTTGCTTTCGACATACAAATACTTGTATCCTGCTGTGTTACATTCTCCCAGCCAAGATTCAAAGCCAAGCGTTGTAGTCATTACAAATGCTCAAAATCAGAAGATTGAACACCATGTCATAAAATGGGAAGAATTAAGTTTTCCATAAAGTTGGGTAGTTGACATGCCTAGATCTCCAAAAACACAGAACGTCACCTTTTCACAAATTCAAGAGAATCCCTCGTCTTCCATTTGGTCATTTCCAAGGTGATCCACCATCCCAACTCAAAAAAATTAAAGAGAATGCTAAGAATATAAAGCTTCTCATCCTATTCCTTCTGAAGCATCTGTGTCACATCATCTATCCGCCTGTACAGACTGTTCCGAGATTGAGTTATTTGAGCTTGCACAAATTTTAAATTTTTCAGATTTAGTAATCAAGTGGCATGCATGTCAGACATAGATAAATATAAATTCTATTGTACATATTACATCCCATAGAAATCATAATCTCGGGATAAGAGAAGCTCCATATACTCGGTTAAACAATTCTTGTCCAAATCCAAAATGTAGCGACATCTCATTTCCATCCCTCGAAAATGAAGATCCAACAATAACATAAATGTTTAGCAAAATGAGGCCACCAGGTATGCCTAGATATGGATTAGGGTGTTTGGAACAAATGGACCATCTAATCCCATCAAGCCGATTTCAGAACCCTGTCCTAAGTGACTGCACAAGGCCATCTAAGCCTAAGATGTTTAAGTTGTTCTCTCTCATGGAAGGTTGTGTTAAGTATAAAGTAGATTCAGATTGGATGAAGATAATGATAAATTGGGATTTATTTACTCATCTAGATGCCAGGGAATTCAATTTGACTACATCCCTAGCAAAAAAAACAAATATTTCATTAAGATGGAAAGAATATATGGATTATACAGATTCATGGATTTCTTTTTATGAATGGAAGAAGCAAGAAGAAAACATGGATTTACATATGTTATCAGCAAAATATTCTTCTAAACACCATTGGATAGCTTGTGATGGTAGTAAGATAGAATCGACCTCTACTTTTCCTCCATATAAAGGAATCATCCTTGAAGAAACAAGAAAAGTGATTAAAGTAGTACCCTTAGTCCTCAAAGATGACTCAGTCATAGGAATAGAGGGAAGAATAAAAAGAGTCAGTGAACAAGTAAATTGGACCAATACTACTTTAAAAGGTTTAGATATGCATGCATCAACATCAAATGCACAAAAAGAACAAGTAGAGTCTCTGCAAGTCTCTAATGAACAATATAAATAAAAGTCTGAATGATTTCCAATTTTATGTTTCTACAATAGAAGGATTTGTACGTGAAGTTCATAGTAAAGCAAGAACATTGTCTACAAAAATAAATGGATAGATTGAGGAAATCGAAAATAAAATCACCAAAGCTTTTGCGTTGACCCATACAAAGATTGAAGATCTTTCCTCACAATTGGGAAAACGGTCCTCTACGTCCAAAGATAAAGACAATCCTTCTTCACTATTGTTTAGTCATCCTGTTCTTGTGCATTCTATCCATAAATCAGTAGATAAATTTCCTAGTTTGTTTCCTAAAGAAAAATCAGAAAAATTAGAAACCTCATTTGACTCCCATCTATTGCCAGTTTATGATCCATTTCCCAACCAGTACTCAAGATATCCTGCCCCTGATTTGAGTGGTAAGGGTAAGCTGCCAGAATCTCAAACATTTTTAAATGATGCACATAAAGAATGGGACATTGACAATCTAAGTCTCGATAAGATAAGACAAATGATTGATCAAATGTTCATTGAATATAAGCTAATGTGCACGAGGGTAAAAGTGAAGTAGAAGCTTGTAAGACACTAATTCAGTTTTTTACTGGCACATTCAGAAGATGGTGGAAAACAAAATCCGCTCCAACGTTGGTAAATAAAATGGCAAAAGAAATAGTTAAAGATGAAGCAGGGGATGTTGTCCCAAAATAACATGATTGGAGCTCTGACATCATTCATCTTTGAACACTGGTGTGCTGCAGAATTAAAAATATCAGATAAACACTCTCTTATATTAATGAATCTCAAATGTAAAAAAATGTCCCGATATGAAGACTTCCCTGGGGATTGGATTCAAAGAATATATGAAGTAAAAGATAGCAATAATCTATTTTGGAAATAGGTGTATCTTGTAGATCTGCCTTCTAAATTTGTATATTAATTGAAAATTCAAGAATTATTCCAAAACCCCTATGAATCTTATACCTGGGGAGAAATATATATTATTATAACAAAAACCTTGGTTGGACTATGCACAAATATGAAGGTGAATAAATCTATACAAAAATTGTCCAGACTACTTGACAGTAGATCTATCTGCAACAAATATGGTCTATCTATAGATGATCCTGTTGTACAAAAGAAAAGGGTAAAGAAGACCCTCAAGAAAATCTCAAAAAGAAAAATTAACCACCCTGCAAAACCCCAAAGAATAAGAAAAGCAAAAGGCTAATACAAAATACTTCCGAATTCCCACTATTATGGTCCTCAAGATATTCATCTTAGGACTCACAAACAAGAAGCCTCGAATAGGCTCACCTATTGGTTATGTGGAAAAAATGACATACTTCAAATAATTGTCCACAGGGGGAAGAATCAAAACTAAATAGAGGGAAAAAGTCTCAAGAAAATGTTAGAAAATACCAACAGGATAGGAAAAAAAGAGAAGAAAGAAAACCCTTAATCCACATTCAGTGCTATAAATGTGGTTCCAAACTACATAAAATTGAAAATTGTCCCAATATTCATATCAAAGAAGAAATACATATCATTGGACTAAACTATTGTGATTCTACAAACCCTTCCAGTTTCAGTAATCCTGACATAGAATATGAAGATGATCATGAAATAGTTTTTCTTGCTGACCGTTGTGACTGTACAGATTTAGAAGAATGCCATTGCAAAGGCTCAGAGTCAAAATCAGAATATAGCACTAAAGATCAATTTGCCTTATAATAGAAATTAAAAATATGCATGGCACATAGTTCAGATGATGAAGAAGCTAAATTCCTAGCAGGCATTAAGATGCTCCCTGAAGGAGAAATGAAAGAAAAGTTGTTGGATACGTTTTTGCAGACTATGATAAAAAATCAAGGGTCTACTTCAATTCCTTCAATCAAAGGTACTATCTCAAAGACCCTCTTTGTTGATGCTTCATATGAGAAAAACACTAAATCATTCCAAAGAAACCATCAACAAGATAAGTAGAGAATACTCACATTAAATGAAGTCAACCATGAAATAAAAAATTGAATAAAGAGATTAGTGAACTTAGAACTAATGTTTCCATAATAGAAAAGAGGAAAGAAATCGGAAAGAATATATCTCAGAAAAACAACCTCTTTTCAAAAAGAATACCAATGTGGAAATTTATGAGGTCAAGACAGATGATTTCTCAGGATTAAGAAACATTAAAATCATGGCAGTCCGACACCAACCATACCATGTCATGCTTAAATTCAAAATACAAGGGGAAGTATTTATTTTAAAGACTTTGTTAGACACATGAGTTGACCTAAATGTGTAAAATAAAAACTCAATTCCTGCAAAATATCGGGTTAAGGAAAAAAGAGAAGTCACAGGATTGGGAAAACAAGAATACAACTTCCAATATGAAGTCCCTAAAGCCACCCTCTGCCTAGAAAGGTACTGCATAAACATCAAATTTGCAATAGGGGGCATTCCAATAGATTTCATCTTAAGAAACCCATTCCTTGTGGTTGTAGAACCCCATGGATCAACATGACTAGATGATGGTAGATCTGGATATTTTATTTATGTTCCATATCAACAAGGATATTTGCAAGTTATCACATTGCCTTTTGTATCAACACCAAGAATCTCAACCATGGTCCAAGCTATGCAGGAATTAGGACAAACAGAAAAACATCTAGAAGAGCTCAATGATCTAAAATCTTATCTAAAGATTGAAGAAGGATTGAAGCAAGATGCAGTCATCAGAAAAATAGAAGGATTAAAGGGACAGTTAGAGAAAGAATGTTGTGCAAAAGAACCAAATGCTTTCTGGCACAAGAAACAATACTTTGTAGAACTTCCCTACAAAGCATATTATAAAGGAAAACCCTGTAAAAATAGAGACATCCCCATGAATGAAGAATATAAAAAGCTATGCCAGAAAAAGATACAAGATATTTTGAAGAAAAAATGATAAGAGAATAACACAGTCCTTGGAATAGTTATGGCTTCTATGTAAATAAAATTTCTGAACAGGTTAGAGGAGTACCTAGATTGGTGATAAATCATAGGGCGTTAAATAATGTTTTGGCTAATGATACTTATCCAATCCCCCATAAGGGAAATATTATATCAAAGATTGCAGGGGATTTTTTTTTTTCAAAATTTGATATGAAATCAATGTTTTCGCAAGTATCAATCAAAGAAGAAAATTGGTTCAAGACAACATTCAATGACCCCTATGGACATTATGAATGGAATGTTATGCCATTCGGCCTCAAGCATGCTCCTTCCAAATTCCAAAAAGTTATGGATTTGGTATTCATACCATATTTTGATTGGTTAATTGTATATATTGATGATCTTTTAGGATTTTCCAAATCATTAGATGAACACTCCAAGCATGTAAATAAATTTAAGAAGATAGTCAAAAGTAGTGGGTTAGTTGTGAGCAAGAAAAATATGGAAGTTTTCTATAACAAGGTCAAATTCCTTGGACATACCATAGAAAATGGCCAAATTTCTCTTCAGCAGCATGCAGTAGCATTTGCAGACAAATTCCCGAATGAGATTAAAGACAAAACCCAACTTCAACGATTCTTGGGTTGTCTCAACTATGTCTGCAATTTCTACAAATATTGTGCACAAGATAGAAATATGCTAAATCATAGACTTCAAAAGAATCCAGAACCATGGACTACAACACATACAACTGTTGTTAAAAAGATTAAAGAAAAGGTAAAAATGCTTCCCATTCTGTACATCTCTGATGAAAGTCTCTATAAAATTGTTGAAACTGATGCCAGTGACATAGGATGGGGAGGAGTCCTCAAGCAAATCAAAGAAGATCAAGAGAAAATTATCCAATTTGCCTCAGGTGTGTGGAATCCTGCAGAGAAAAACTATTCAACCATTGAGAAAGAAGTAAAAGTTGTATGGAATTACATTGATAAATTTGATATACTTCTAATACACAAAATATTTATTCTCAGAATTGATGCTTCAGCGATGAAAAAGGTGTTAACCAAAGACACCAAGAAACCATGAGAGCCAAAATTTGCACGATGGTAATCTCTCTTTACAAACTTTGATTTTGAAGTTGAACACATTAAGGACAATAAAAATTGTATTCCTGATTTTCTCAACAGAGAAAATCTCCAAGAACAGTCCCATCTAATGGTTATAGTAACTGAATGGGATCTTGTTCTTAGTCATGAAACTCTTAGAGAAATTCCAGACTCAATGAAGTGGGAAGATTATATAAATTCTTGGAAACCAACTTATAAACTTTGAAACACTCAGGTCTTAGACACAATTATCCAACCTCATGGAGATATACAACATTTGGTCCTAGAACGAAAGGTTTATCCAAAATCTAGCAAATAGATCCATGATATGGTTTTTAACCATTCTAGACATCTGGAAAATCTTGCAAAAGATGACTTAAACCTTCATTTCAAAGACCTGAACATAATTTGGGGAGAGGAAAATAACATATTTAATATTTTCCACAAATATTATGTGATAAATAGAGTTAGAGATCCAAAATTCCATAGACTCTTGTGGCCTCAACACAATCCATAACTTATTTTTCCTAATTTTGTTTATGATTTCTATGGATATAAAAAGTTATGGTGGAACCTAAAGAAAAACCAGATGGTACTTATTATACTCTCTTAAAATTTGGATCACTATTTGTCACTCAGCTACTACATCGGCCAGACTTGTTAAAAGAATGGTGGATATGGTTCGACATCAACAAAAATGCTATGGACCCCATTTATTTCCAATCAGATTACAGCCAAGCATGCAAAGAATGTATGGAATATTTTCACCAGCCTTGTAAAACTGTAGCAGAATTAAATAGATTCAAAGATGATGGGATTCTTTTGGATTTTATGGCTAAACATCACTAATGGTTAGTCATGGCAAAAATAAAGCATCAAACAGTGCTTGGGAAGCCCATGATAGTTTGAAGCATATTTTTTAAAGCATGGGACAAAAGTGGAAGATATGCCAAACAAAGATTCATTGGCACAAATATGTTGGGAACATAACTATTGTACATATATTCGTTTCCTGTGGGCTTTGCATGATAAAAGCATCCATCGTGTAAAAATAATGTAAAAGTCTAGTCCCCTGATGATGAGTGTGATCAGTGTCGTGGGATTTCGATAATATCTCCACTAGGTAAATAAAGATATCATGGGATGCCTTACATCTCCACTTTGTATACTTTTAAGACAACTCCCTGTCCCAAAAATTCATTATTATAAACCTTTACTGGACGATTCTCTGAGACTTGGAGCACTTCTCCGATGACTAATGCGGTTTGACCCACATCTCTAAACATCTACGGAAAAGAAACTAGTCAACATTAGTAGTACCATAGGATTCCTTTTGTCCCCCTCCCAACTTATTATAAATAAGGGGGAGGAGAACCATTTTGGGCATTGGGAGTTTGAGAGAAATTAAGAGAGCTCAGTGTGTAAGAGTCTAGGAGTTGAAAGTTTGAGAAGCATGCACATCAAGACCTGTGAGCCTAGAGAGAACCTAAAGTGGAAAAACTTTCATAGGTAAAGAGTCCATTGATTTAGACTACTCTAGTTCATAGATATAGTCTGCAACAGGCCAGGAAGCCTCTGGTTCCTAGCTTATAATGAGCTAGTATAACTAGTAAATGCCTTTGCAGTCAATCTTTGGTTTGGCCTAAGATAGTTTTGTGTCTTCTTGATCTTCGAATCTGTTTGTAACACCCATCTGCTGTAATATCCAGTTTCTTTAATAAAAATAAGAAGTTCCATTCCGTGTTACATCTCCATGCTCAAAATTTCTAAGATTGGGTGAAATTCATCTGAGGTTTGCTTAGGATCCTCGAGTGTAGTTTTCTCGTATAGGCAAGAGGCCGTTGAAAGAGTGCATTTGCATTGGATCTGTTTGAAGGTTCGTATAAGAGTTAGTGTAGCTCAATCCATAATCATTTTCATCTGCAAGCTTCATTCTCTGTTAGAGGAAGCCTCTGTGACTAGAATACCCCTTACTACAAATTTGATGTTTATGAAATAATTTTCTAGGGAGAGGGTAGCTTTAGGGACTTCATATTGGAAGTTGTATTCTTGTTTTCTTAATCCTATGACTTTTCCTTTTGCCTTAACCCAATATTTTGCAGGAATTGAATTTTTATTTAACACATTTAGGTAAGCTCCCGTGTCTAAAAAATTCTTTAGAATAAATACTTCCCCTTGTATTTTGAATTTGAGCATGACATGGTATGGTTGGTGTTGGACTGCCATGATTTTCATGTTGCTTAATCCTGAGAAATCATCTGTCTTGACCTCATAAATTTCCACATTGGTATTCTTTTTGAAAAGAGGTTGTTGTTCTAAGATATAATCTTCCTGCTTTTCTATTCTAGAAACCTAAGTTCTAAGTTCACTAATCTCTTTCTTCAATTTTTTATTTCATGGCTGACTTCATCTAATGTGAGTATTATCTACTTATCTTGTTGATGGTTTCTTTGGAATGATTTACTATTTTTCTCATATGAAGCATCAACAAAGAGGGTCTTTGAGATAGTACCTTTGCTTGAAGGAGTTGAAGTAGACCCTTGATTTTGTTATCATAATCTGCAGAAACATATCCATCAACTTTTCTTTCTTTTCTCCTTCAGGGAGCATCTTAATGTCGATCAGGACTTTAGCTTCTTCATCATCTGAACTATGTGCCATACATATTTTTATTTTCTATTGTAAGGAAGATTCATCTTTAGTGCTATATTATGATTCTGACTGTGAGCCTTTGCAATGACATTCTTCTGAATCTATATAGTCACAACGGTCAGCAAGAAAAAATTCTTCATGATCATCTTCATATTCTGTGTCAGAATTACTAAAATTGGAAGTTTCTGTAGAATCACAATAGTTTTGTCACATAATATGTATTTTTTCTTTGATATGAATATTGGGACAATTTTCAGTTTTATATAGTTTGGAACCACATTTATAGCACTGAATGTGGACTAAGGGTTTTCTTTCTTCTCTTTTTTTCCTATCATGTTGGTATTTTCAAACATTTTCTTGGGACTTTTCCCTTTGTGTGTTTTGATTCTTCCCCCCTTGGATAATTATTTGAAGTATGTCATTTTTTTCCACATAACCAACATATGAGTCTGTTCGAGGCTTCTTGTTTGTGAGTCTTAAGATGAATATCTTGAGGACCATAATAGTGGGAATTTGGAATTCTTTTGTAGTAGCCTTTTGCTTTTCTTATTCTTTTGGGTTTTGCAGGATGGTTCATTTTTCTTTTTGATATTTTCTTGATGGCCTTCTTCACCCTTTTCTTTTGTAGAACAAGATCATCTATAGATAGACCATATTTGTTGCAGATAGATCTACTGTCATGTAGCCTGTACAATTTTTGTATAGATTTATTCACCTTCATATTTGTGCATAGTCCAACCAAGGCTTTTGTTATAATACTATATATTTCTCCCCAAGTATAATATTCATAGGGCTTTTGGAATACTTTTTGAATTTTCAAGTAATCTAGAAATTGAGAAGGAAAAGCTGCAAGATACACCTATTTGCATAAGATATTTTTGCTATCTTTTACTTCATAGGTTCTTTGAATCCAATCCCTATGGAAGTCTTCATACTATGTCATTTTTTTACATTTGAGATTCATTAATATAAGAGAGCGTTTATCTGATATTCCTGATCTTGCACGACACCAGTGCTCAAGGATGAATGATGTTAGAGCTCCAATCATGTTATTTTGGGGATTCCCATGTTCATTATGTACAACATCCACTGCTTCATCTTTAACTACTTATTCTGCCTTTTTATCTACCAATGCTAGAGAGGATTTTGTTTCCCACCATCTTCTGAGTGTACCAGTAAAACACTGAATTAGTGTCTTACAGGCTTCTACTTCACTTTTACCCCTCATGCACATTAGCTTATATTCAGTGAACATTTGATCAATCATTTGTCTTATCTGACTGGAACTTAGATTGTCAATGTTCCATTCTTTATGTGCATCATTGAAAAATGTTTGAGATTCTGGCAACTTACCCTTACCACTCAAATCAGGAGTAGGATATCTTAAGTACTCACTGGGCAATGGATCATAAACTAGAAGTAGATGAGAGTCAAATGAGGTTTCTAATTTTTCTGATTTTTCTTTAGGAAACAAACTGGGAAATTTATCTACTGATTTCTGGATAGAATGTACAGGGATAGGATGGCTAAACAATAGTGAAGAAGGAATGTCTTTATCTTTGGATGTAGAAGACAATTTTCCCAATTGTGAGGAAAGATTTTCAATCTTTATATGGGTCAATGCAAAAGCTTTGTGGATTTTATTTTCAATTTCCTCAAACTATCCATCTATTTTTGCAGACAATGTTCTTGTTTCACTATGACCTTCTTGTACAAATCCTTCTATCGTAGAAACAAAAAACTCGAAATTATCCAGACTTTTATGATATTGTTTATAGAGACTTGCAAAGACTCTACTTGTTCTTTTTGTGCATTTGATGTTGATGCATGCGTATCTAAACCTTTCAAAGCATTATTGGTCCAATTTACTTGTTCACTGACTCTTTGTATTCTTCTCTCTATTCCTATGGCTAAGTAATCTTTGAGGACTAAGGGCACTGCTTTAACCACCTTTCCTGTTTCTTCAAGGATTATTCCTCTATATGGAGGAAAAGTAGAGGTGGATTCTATCTTACTACCATCACAAGCTTTCCAATAGTGTTTAGAAGAAGATTTTGCTGATAACATCCGTAAATCCATGTTTTCTTCTTGCTTCTTCCATTCATAAAAAGAAATCCATGAATCTGTATAATCTAAATATTTCTTCCATCTTAATGAAAGATTTGTTTTTTTTTTCTGCTAGGGATGTAGTCAAATTGAATTCCCTAGCATTTGGATGAGTAAATAAATCCCAATTTATCGTTCTTTTCATCTAGTTTGAATCTACTTTATACTTAGGACAACTTTCCACGAGAGAGAAGAACTTAAACATATCAGGCCTAGATGGCCTTTTGCAATCACTTGGGACAGGGTTCTGAAATCGGCTTGATGGGAAGAGATGGTCCATCTGTTCTAAATAACCTAATCCATATCAGGGCATACCTAGCGGCCTCATTTTTTTAAACATTTTTGGTAGCCTTGGATTTTCATTTTCGAGGGATGGAAATTCATGTATCATGATGACAGTATCATGTGGAAATGAGATGTCGTTGCATTTTGGATTTGGACAATAATTGTTTAACAGAGCAGATTGAGCTTCCCCTGTCCTGGGATTATGATTTCTACGGGAGGTAATATGTGAAAGAGACTTTATATTTACTAATGTATGATAGGTAGGACACTTGATTACTAAATCTGAAAAATTAAAATTTGTGCAAGCTCAAATAACTCAATGTGGGAACAATCTATACAGGCGGATAGATGATGTGAAACAGATGCTTCAGAAGAAATATGATGAGAAGCTTTATATTCTTGACATTCTCTTTAAATTTTTTGAGTTGGGATGGTGGATCTCCTTGGAAATCACAGAATGACAGAGGAGGGATTCTCTTGAATTTGTGCAGAGGTGATGTTGTGTATTTTTGGAGATCTAGGCATGTGAACTACCCAATTTTCTGGAAAACTTAATTCTTCCCATTTATGACATGTTGTTCAATCCTCTGATTTTGAGCATTTGTAATGACTACAACACTTGACTTTGAATCTTGGTTGGGATAATGTAACACAACAAGATACAAGGTATTTGTATGCGGAAAACAAGCCCTTGTATGGATTGAAATATTTGTTCTCTTTTTTCTTCATATCAAATCCAGAGGTTTTGATCTGTAGTTGCAGAATGTCTTTAATACATTCATCAAAGACATAGACTGAGAAATTTGGATAACAATCAAACCATATTGACCCATTGGACATAGGAGCAACAATCCCACCAAGTAGGGAGTCAGTGTACTTGTTATGAGTGAGGTCTCTTATAATTGCTACGACAAATGTGTTTAATCTCTATGAGTTAAAGCAACCATCTCGACTCTTGTACAACTAAGATGGACATATGAAGTATTATGTTTGCGGGCTTCGTTGAATTTATTTGAAATCTAACAGAAAAATGGTTTGGATGGCTTCTATGTTTTCTTGAATTTGACTAACACATTCTTTAATAGAAACTCTTGTTACAACTTTAAAATGAAATAAAGAGAGATCAGAGTAAACTTTTGAGGAACAGATATCTAGCATGATGAAGGTTGGCTTTCTACACTCTCTAACTCAACTAAAATTTATTATAGAGAACGATTCATTGTGAAATAGACTTTGCATTATGATTTCATAAACTATTACCTTTTCCAAAATCCTTTTTCGACAAAACCGAGGTTTGAAATTTTACTTAAACCTTCCGACATTGAAGGCTCCGAAATTATGATGCCTGAAATTTTTCATTAAATATATCTGTTGTGAGAAACTTTAACCTTTCCAGAATTCAACAGAACAAGGGTTTGAAACTTTATTTCATTGAATGCGTTTGATGTTTTTTCATCGATTAAAATCTTCAGACATGGAAGGCTCAGAAATTATGATTTTTTCCCAAAATTCGGTAAAACAACAAATTACGGCGTTTTACTTCATTGAAAGCATTCTTCCCTTTTTAAGATTTCCTTTTGGAAAAAGGTTCAATTGCAGTATTGTGCAGTTTTATCCCATAGTCTTTTTAAGATTTCCTTTTGGAAAAAGGTTCAATTGCAGTATTGTGCAGTTTTATCAAAGTCCTATGGGAGGATATAAATTTATCTCATACTAAGATTGGATTTAACATATTTCATTTCATATTAGATTGAGTGAAAAGAAATATTTATCAAAGTTTTAGGGCAGGATATAAATTTATCTCGTATTAAGGTTGGATTTAATATATTTAATTTCCTATTAAATTACACAAATGGGCTTTCTTGAATGAGTAGTTTTTTTATTTTATTCAATTTTAAATTAAATGAATTTGAAAGTTTTTTTATTTTATATATATGGTTTATTATCAAGTATAATCTACATTTCAAAGTAAATGTGATTAAATTGTGTTAAAATTATAATATATTAATATTTTTATTAACTATGAGTAGTTTAATGAAGCAGTGAATATTTGGTGTTTTTTTAACAGTTATTCAATTAAATTATTTTTTTAATGAGATCATAATGTTTTTAAAGTTATATATATATGAAGTTAATTATATTATTCGATGTGATTATATTCTTTATTTTTAAATGTTAAAATATATTTAACATTCTCAGAAATCTAAAGATCTCAAAATTTAATTATTTAAAATTATAGTTTTCTCCATTTCCAATAAAATAATAATTTTCTTTCTTGGTTATCATTTGAATTCTCAAATTATTTTTTCTCGAAATCTAAGCAAAAGTGTTGAAATCTGAGTTCAAAATCTTAGTAAAAGTGTTGAAATCTGAGCTTAAAGTTATTGAGGTTTTTTATTATACCAAAATTATTATACTTCCAATTTATTCACTATTACTATGTAAATGAGCCAATATTCCATATTTTCAAAATGACTATTAGCGAATTTAATCATAAATCTGAAAATTTGATTAGGGGTAGTTTACTCGAGTAAGTATCGAGTATGGCTGGAATCTGAAAAAATTTACAAGTAAAAATGTTTGAATCATATTTTAAAAAATAAAAATAAATTGAGCAACATCAAAAACCCTTCTTGAATTTGACAACTATAAAAAAAAAAAAAAAAAAAAAAATTGCAAAATTTCAAAATCATCATCTGGGAATTTCCGTGATTTACTACGTCATTTGATTAGTGTGACCGACATCTGTGAGAGAGTTACACCGCGGCTTTTGGGACCACTTTCAGCGTACATTAAACGTCTTTGAAGTGTTTCCTATCCTGCCACGTGGTCCTCAGGTGCATTACAGAAAGGGAGTGGGCCAATGATGTCTTTGTAGAAAGTCCACCTGCTGACGCCTGTGCTCTAGTGGGCTGCTGCCATTCTGGTGACCATATTACTCTGTAGAGATTCCCCCCACTGTCTTACTGGTTTCGGTCCCCGTTTCAGCCCAGCCAAGCATTGGGTAGAGCAACACTTCGCAGAAGACGAAAAAGGAGATCGAGATGCAGAAGCGGAGGAGGAGTCATGTGGTGGTATTCTCGACATTGGAGCAGGGCCACCTAATCCCTGCATTCCAAACTACTCTTCATCTCGCACACAGAGGCGTCGCTGTCACCTTCGTCACAACTCCTCTCAACGCAACCGCTCTCGCTTCCAGACTCCCCCCTCCACAATCTCCTCTCCTCCTGCGCTTCCACCACTTGTCGCTCCCGCCCTTTGACGGCCTCCCGCCAGACCAAGAAAGCTGTCACACCCTCCACCCAAAACAATTTCAAAACCTCTATCTCGCCACGGAACAGCTCCAACCCCAATTCGAAGGCCTTCTGCAGAGCCTAGCGTTAAACGCCGACGAAGAATGGATGAAACCGACCTGTGTGATTGGCGACATGTTCACCGGATGGGTACAAGAATCCGCTATGAAGATGGGCATTCCCGGCTTCACGTTTTACACTTCCCCGACCTACGGGACTCTGCTTTACAATTCCCTTTGGCTTCATCTACCCCACCTGGATAACGAATCCGACACCGTTACTCTCCCCGACGTTCCCACCTTCTTGACTCTGAATCGATCGGATTTGACTCCCAGCTTGCTCAAGGCCACGGGATCTAATCCATGGCACCTGTTTGTGAGCCGGCAGGTGAAGAAAAACAGCCACACTTGTGGATACATCGTCAATACGTTCCTGGAGCTGGAACCGGAGATTATCGAATACATGGAGAGAAGCAGCGGGAAGCCCGTCTGGACCGTTGGCCCCATTTTACCCTACGATTACATCGCGGGATCCTCTGTTACAACCCCTCTGGATCGAGGGGAAGCATCGATCTCGGAATGGCTGAACCAACAAGCGCCAGCTTCGGTCGTCTATGTTTCGTTTGGGAGCAGGAATTTTCTGTCCGCTGCCCAGATTCGAGAACTCGCATTTGGGCTCCAAGGTAGCGGGAAACCGTTCATATGGGTTCTGCGTACTCCGCCGGAAACCGAGAACGAGAGGGGCTCCTCGCAGTCGCTGCTCCCGGAAGGATTCGAACGCGATACCTCCGGGCGAGGCCTGGTGATCAGAGGATGGGCGCCGCAGCTGCTCATCCTGTCTCATCCTTCCACAGGTGCTTTCATCAGCCACTGCGGGTGGAATTCCATGGTGGAGAGCGTAAGCAGAGGGATACCCATCATCTGTTGGCCCATGGCGGGTGAGCAGTTCCTTAATGCCAAGTGGTTCATCGAACAGCTCCGAGTTGCCGTGCGAGCACGGCGGGGAGACGGTGGTGTGGTGGCGAGAGAAGAGGTGGAGAGGGTTGTGAGGGTCGTCCTGGAGAATGAAGGGGATCATGATCTCAGAGGCAGAGTCCAACATCTGGCTCAAGTCGCTCGGGCAGCCGTGGTCGATGGCGGGTCGTCTGCTAGAAACTGGGATTCCCTTGTGAAGCACTTCTCTTTTCTCCAGACTTCATCAAATGAATCCACTCGCATACATTCATCTTCACAAGAATCATGATGGATGGTAAACATTATTGACCAGATAGAAACGTCATCGTCGGCTTGCAGGCACCGCACATACTCATCTTCATCATGCTCTCCTGGAAATTAGAATGGATAGCAGACTTTATTGACCAGGCAAACGTCATCATTGGCGGGCAGGAACTGTTTGGTGCAGAACATTAATGAAAAGGTGGAGCCATAAAATTGCATGAACTCCAGAGCAGGGGTGGAATTGCAGAGAACCATAATGGAGAGACTGAATTATAGAAAATTGTATGTTTCCAATCGTGTTCAATAAACTAATGATAGTGTTCTTGTCTGGTGTATGCATGCTTTCACTTAGTGATTATGATTGATGTTACGGTGTTTTTATTTGGTATTTAAAGTTTCATTATGCTTTCACTTAGTGATTATGATTATGATTGATGTTACGGTGTTTTTATTCGGGGTTTAAAGTTTCATTTAGAAGTACACATTTATATCTTTCCAGTTGCTTCATTAAAAGATTTTCACTTTTTTTGTTTGAGTGTTTAAAGTTTCATTTAGTAGCACGAAATTATACCTTTCCAGCTACTTCATTATTCTCATGCTTGTACATAGTTAAAAAAAAGATTTTCACTTTGTATTCACGTTAAGTTTATTAAGTTGATAAAGTTTATATAGATAGTTGTGGTATTTTAAGGAGGCCATAATTTTATTTGGAAAATAATAGAAATTTTGGTAAATTTTGAAAAAATTTGGCATGATTTTTTGGAAATTCAAGTTACAGCTATTAAGCTTCAGGGTTTTGGGGCCCTTGGAGGTTCTTGATAGTGCTGAATCCATGTCTACGATAAAAAAATATTCAAACTCTCCCTGATTGAATTTTTTGAAAAAAAATGATTTCAGGTAAAAGATTGAGTGCCAGAGAGGTTCTTGATGGTGCTGAATCCATTTGCACCACATAAACCTATTCAAACACTCCCATAATTAAATTTTTAAAATTTATTTTCACTCAAATTCAGCTAAAATTTCACCATTTAAATGAAATTGTAACCTACATAATATTATAAATAATTTAAATAAATAAATAAAAAATAAAAATAAAAATAAATATTTTGAACATTTAAATTTTATATTTATTTATAATGTTAATTTTAATATTATTATTTTTTAATTATATATTAAGTATTAATAATAATTCAAGATATTTCTCTATTTGCAAAAAATTATTATTATAATAATTAATCATCTTAAATGAATTTGAGTCCTTTTATTAATATAAAATTATTTAGTTTTATTTAGTTGTTATATGAAGGTAAATATTTATTTCATATTTTCTTTTTACATAGCAAATAAGAGGAACATAAATGTTGAATATTGTAGTTTTGGGTATATCTTTTATAATCGTAATGTTACCTATAAAAAGAAGTGGACAACCCATAGTTTAGCTAAAAACCTTTTCTCCTCATTGGATAGCAAGCCAGCAATAACCTAACAAATTGAAAGCTCAGAAATTATGACTTATTTAAAAAAAAAAATTGAAATCTTACATCATCGAATATGTATGATGTCATGAACGATATAACTTTTTCCAGAATTTGACAAAACAGTGATTTGAAATTTTACTTCAGCGAATGCGTATTATGTTTTTTTCCAAGCTGGATCGATGAAAAATCTTTAGACATTAAAGGCTTAGAAATTATGATTATTTTGGCTTTTCGAAAATTTGGCAAAACAAAGCTTTTTAATTTTTATTTGTTGAATGCGTTTTATGTTTTTCACAGCTGGATCAATGAAGATTAAAACCTTCCGATATTGAAGGGTCAGAAATTTCAAAAATTTTCACTTCATTAACCTTTCCCAGAATTGACAAAACAGATGTTTACTTAATTGGATGTGTCTGGTGTCATAAATTATAACATTTTCTAAAATTTGACAAAACAGGGCTTTCAAATTCTATTTCAGTGGGCATTGTTTTTAATGTGATTTTTTGGATTTTTTGGTGTAGGAATTTTGCTGAAAATATTAAGGGGAAATATTGATTTGTGTTATTTGAACTGGTTTTTTAATTGTATATATAGATTTAGCCCTCTGAAAAACTCTTAAGACACTTGGATTATGTATCGGCTACCCATCAAACTTGTGATTTCAATAAATTTCTACCAAATTTCAAAAAAATTGAACCTGAAAAACCCATAAAAAAAACTTGAAAAAACACACTAAAAACAACTTGATTTCATTAAATCACTAAATACAGGAGGTTCGTTATGCCGCCTTGGGTTGGCACTTATCACCGGCGGTTCGGAAAGGAATCACTGTGTAGCTGTGGACTAGTTTTTGGGAAGGGATGTTCAGTGCATTTAACAGAGCTGTACATTCTAGCAAACCTTTAATATTAAATAGATTTGTCATAAAATAGGGTGCTGAATCCAAATATGCAGTTAAAAAACCATTTTAACTGCAAGAAATCAAGATTTGACCTCAATTTCTTCACCGGATTCCGTCACCAGAATCTTCAAAAAGTCGCATTATAGACAACTCCATTTTGGTTTGGCGGAATCTTAATGGAGTAATTATTTTATTCAGTGAAAAAATTGTGTTTCATCAAAGTTCTGCGTTTTAGTTAAAAGATATATTTGATCTAATAACGTTGGAATTAAGATATTTTACTTCATATTGAGTTTACACAAACTGGCTTATTTATACACTTTTAAATAGGATGATATATATTATTTCATAAAATATTAAATTAAATGTTTTGTTATATGGTGTAATGGTTTACCATCGAATATAATTTATATTTTAATATATTTGTGAGGTATAATACATTAATATTTTGATTATAAAACGTAAATTTTACATGTCATTAATAGATTAATGAGGAGGTTCTTTTCCTTTTTTAAACAAGAATCCAGTTACATTATTTTTGTGCTTTTACATGAATCCAGTCGCATTAGTTTTTAATTTGTTTTTTAGTTTAAATTATATATTTAATGTAAAAATGGATTCACACATTCAATAATTCTAAAATATTTAAATTATGTATATTTAACAATGTATTTTTTAGGGAATATAGAACAACGGGGTAAGCTCTGGTTCTAGGGTTTAATGAATCTAGTGGCAGTAGTACCAAGCATCCATGGAGACACAAGGAGGAGGGAGCTCCACTCCCTCCTACAGTTATATGGTAGCAGACAAAGGAAGAGGAGGGAAAAAGAACAAACCTCCAAAGCCCTGGGAGGTCAAGACAAAAGACACAGAAACTCAGAAGGCGAAAGGTAGCAAAACCAATGCAGATCAAGGGGCCCACGAAGAAGACTGTCGGGAGGAAAAAGTGGAAGACAGAGGTCAAGGGTCAGAGAACAGAGCTAAGATGGGGCCCTGTAAACCCAAGACCACAACTAAACCTCGGGTTATTCTGAACGATCCAGCTCTGCAAGCGCACAGAGATCACATGGCTAACTATGCCATCATATGTAAATTTATGGGAATCTGGCCATCAGAGAAAGCGTTGTACACCTGGATAAAATACAACTGGAAACCAAAGGGGGAGTTAAATATTCATCTTGGATCCAAAGGTTTTTTCACTGTGGTGTTTACGAACATGGAAGACAGAGACAGAATCTTTGAAGGAGGGCCATACTTCTTTGCAGCTGCTGGGCTCTATATGAGGCCATGGACGATGAACTTTGTGCCTGAACAAGAAACCTTCACTTCAGTACCGGTATGGATTCGACTATACTCCTTACCTTTAGATTACTAGATGCCAGAGTCTTTAAAAGCTATAGGCAATAAATTAGGTCATTTCTTAAAGATTTCAGAGGCAACTCTAAGGGGAAAATATACATCCTATGCCTGCATATGTGTGGAGATGGACCTATTAGGAGCCCTTCCAGATGAGGTCATTCTAGAATTCTATGATGAGGAATGGGTTCAAGCAGTTGACTATGAACATATCCCGTTCAGATGTCACAAATGTCATGAGCATGGACATTTATCCAGAGACTGTCCACTCAATCGAAGGGAGGAAAACCTAAATCCCAATAAAGGAAAAGACCAGAAAGGTTTCACTCAAGTAGGAGGAAAAGGTAAAGGGGGAGGAAGGAAGATACAAAAGAGCCCTAGTGTGAATGATAAAACAAAAAGTTACAACAGTTTTGAGATCTTAGGAGAAAAAGACGCTGAGGGAGGGGATAAAGAGAGTACAAAGAATCAGACAGCAAGGGGGGAAGAAAAAGAGACCAGTGTGGAGTACATTCAGGAATAGAATGAACACACGATGGACTCTTTGAATACCAGGGAAGTAGAAAAAGACTAGGAAAGGACTCAAAGTGAAAGTGGTACAGAGGATCAAGATTTGCAAGAGATCCTGGAAAGGGAGAACCTAGAGCTGGAAAAGTTTCTAGAACAGGGTGGAAACCTGGGAATAAACTCCATCCCTCAAGAGGATGTGGATAAAGTCCAACAGATATTCCTTAACAAGGCACATCAAACAGATGCAGAAGTCAAAAGAGGACATGACAACCAGGAAAACAAAGGAACCTCCTCAATAGGATTAATAACAGGAAAATTAACAAAGAATCCAGGCAAAAGGAGGGGTAGAAAAAGACAGAAGGAGGGGTAGAAAAAGACAGAAGGAATTACTACTGGAGTGTGGCAAGCTCATGATTGATTCAAGAAGGATGAAAGGCCTTTCTAGTTACTCCTTTATAACCCCACCTCAATGAAAATCACAACCTGGAACATTAGAGGACTAGGGAGTAGAAGAAAACAGAGGAATCTTTGTAACAAGATTAGAGAGGAAAAACTGACATAGTATTCATTCAGGAAACAAAATGCTCAGTGGAGAGGATCTGTGAAAAACATAGCAAATGGGTAAATAGATATGAATACCTTCAAGTTAAGGCAAATAAATCTACTGGTGGTATTCTCACTCTCTGGGATCCACATAAATTTAGTGTGATTGATGCGGAGGCATCCAGACATCACCTTTCTCTGATTTTCCAACCGGTGGGAGACAGGCAATGTTACATGATCACCAATGTCTATGGTCCACAACCAATGGAGGACAAACTTCGACTCCTCACAACACTAGAGGATATGAAGAAGAGATACCAAGCTCTGCCATGGATTCTTGGAGGTGATTTTAACATAACAAAATCACTCATGGAGAAGAAAGGAGGAACTAGAATACTTGGGAGAGATTCAATTGCCTTCCAGAACTTCATCACCAATATGAAATTGGTTTATATGGAAACAAGCAATGGAATCTTCACTTGGAACAACAAAAGAGGAGGTTCTACCCAAGTGGCCTCAAAATTGGACAGATTTATGGTTTCAGAGGAACTTCTTCTCAGGGGAAGCAACATTACTACACTCATACTACTTTTTGGGGGTTCAGATCACTGGCCCATCCAATTGGAACCCTCCCTTTTTGGCAAACCAAGGAACACCCCCTTTAGGTTTGAGAATGCTTGGCTCACACATTCAGATTTCCTCACAAATATTGAACAATGGTGGAAGGAAGATCTTCACCTTCAAGGTACAAACATGTTACTGCTTCACTACAGGCTCAAACACATTAAAAGCAGACTCAAAGAGTGGAACAAAAAGGAATTTGGTAACATCTTCAAAGCTAAAGGAAAGGTGGAAAAGAAACTAAAGAAAATAAACCAGATTCTTATCACATAAGGCTACACAAATGAAAGGAAAGAGATGGCAGAGTTACTCCAGCAGGAGTGGGACAACAAATGCCTTCAAGAGGAAATACTCTGGAGACAGAAATCCAGAGTACAATGGATCAAAGAAGGGGAGAGAAACACCAAATTCTTTCACAGATCCACCATAGCTCACCGAAACAACAATAGAATTGTGAAACTTACAGATCAGCATGGTGTAGAGAGAAACACTCATGAAGAGATGGAGAAAGTTCTACTCCAGCATTTTCAGAAAATTGCTGAGGAAACCTCGGAAGATAGATACCAGTTTACAGAAAAATTCACTCAGTACATCCCTAAATTGGTCACCAGAGAAGATAATTTCAATCTCAATAGACCAGTAACAGTGGAAGAAATTGAGGAAGCCGTGAAAGAGATGCAAAATGGGAAAGCACCAGGCCCGGATGGCTTCAATGTGGACTTTTTCAAAGCTTGTTGGAAGATAGTGAAACAGGACATCCTGGAGGTAGTGGAAGACTCTCGAAGATTTAAGAAAGTCTTAAAGGCACTCAATGAATCTTTCATAGCCTTAATCCCCAAACAGGAGAAGGCCACCTCTCCAGACAGATTTTGACCTATAGCATTATGCAATGTGATCTACAAAATTATATCCAAAGTCATTGCCAACCGTCTCAAACCTCTCCTCCCAACCCTAGTGTCAGAGGAACAAACAGGCTATGTGGAAGGAAGACAAATTCTAGATAATATAATACAAGCACATGAAACGGTTCATTCACTCATTACCAACAAACAGGCTGGAATGATAATGTAGCTAGACATAGCAAAGGCCTATGACAAACTTAGCTGGTCATACATAAGAGCAATCTTAAAAGCCTATGGCTTTGATCACAATTGGATAAAATGGGTTATGGCGCTAGTTACCACAGCCAGCTGTTCAATTCTTCTCAATGGAGCTCCTTCCAAAACCTTCAAGCCTTTTAGAGGTCTTAGGCAAGGAGATCCTCTTTCTCCTTTCCTCTTCATTCTAATGATGGAAGGGTTAGGAAGAGCTATCAGAGCTGCTAAGGAGGAAGGGAGAATTCAGGGTCTGAGACTCACTCATGGTGGGGACACGGTGACACATCAGCAATTTGTGGATGACACTATGCTTCAAGGCACTCCCACTGTTAAGGAATCCAAAGCATTCAAACAGATTTTGAGTGAGTTTTCTAGGGCAACAAGCACTGAGTTAAGTCTCACTAAATAAAAAATCTTCTTTTTCAATACAGATATTTCAATTCAAAGAAACCTTTCCAGAATTTTGGGATTTCAAAGGGAGACACTGCTTGTGAAGTACCTGGGAGTTCCTCTCACTGACAAACCACTTCACAAGGATATCTGGGAGCCTGTTCTTAATAAGCTAAAAGATAAGATCAGCAAATGGACAAACAGAGCACTAAATCTAGCAGGGAGACTAGTTCTCACTAAGGCTGTCCTACAAAGTATCCCTATCTATATGCTATCTGCCATTCCAGCACCAACCAATGTAATGACCAATATAAGAAACATTCAGAGAGACTTTCTATGGGGGAAAGGTGAAGAAATGGGCGCTTGTGGCATGGGACAGAGTATGCAAACCTAAGTCCCATGGTGGCTTGGGTCTTCATGACCCAAGAATTCTAAATAGAGTTCTTGGTGCCAAAATCTGGTGGAGATGTGTTATGAAACCAGCTCAAGAAAAAGATAGAAAAGATAGATCAACGCCTTAGAAAGAATTCTAAATAGAGTTCTTGGTGCCAAAATCTGGTGGAGATGTGTTATGAAACTAGCTCAAGAAAAAAGATAGAAAAGATAGATCAACGCCTTAGAATTCAGCCT
Source organism: Pinus tabuliformis (assembly GCA_031772625.1). NCBI lineage: Eukaryota > Viridiplantae > Streptophyta > Pinopsida > Pinales > Pinaceae > Pinus > Pinus tabuliformis. The sequence continues at coordinate 961,643,646 of CM062806.1, read as the reverse complement.
CTTCGAGGGGGCAACCTCCTTTACATTACATAAATGAACAATTCTTGGATGATTCAAATGACAAAACCTCCTTTCTATATATAGGAGTCTAAGGAGTCACAATATAACCTAGCCGACCTAACAATAATAATATAAAGCCACAAAAATAACAATAGAGGGATTCTATGGGGCACAGTAATAACAATATGGGGATAATAGGGGCAAAACAATATTAATAAGGGGTACAACTACAATAGTAATGGGGTAATCACTAGTATTATAGGGACCCAACATGCCCCTCTCCTTCAAAAAAGTGTTTTCCTCAATGTTTGAGAAGTTCTGGATGCTTCTGTATACCTCCCATGTGGAATCTTCAGCGGATAAGTTCTTCCACTTGATACGATACTCTGAATTGATCGATTTCGTAGCTGTCGAGTTCTTGTTTCTGTGACTGCTTCCGGTTCCAATATAATTTTTCCTTCCTCGTCAAGTTCTGGCAATATTGTTTGAACTGGGAGCTTGTCGCCTATAACCTTATTTAAACATGAAACATGAAAAACTGGGTGCAATCGAGAAGCTGCAGGAAGCTCCAATTCGTATGCCATAGTGCCAATCTTTTGCAACACCTTGTATGGACCATAATACTTTGGTGATAATTTATTATCCTTCTTAGCTTGCTTGAGGGACATTTGCTTATATGGTTGTAGCCGTAGGAATACCCAATCACCTACATCAAAACTTCTTTTGCTACGATGTTGATCTGCCTGTTGTTTCATTGTATTCTGTGTCAACACGAGGTTATCCTTTAAGAGTTGGAGGACTTGTTGTTGATGTTCAATGTGATGTCCCACTGCTTGAACCTTAGAATTTTCTCTTAAATATGATGTGATGGATGGTGGCTGATACCCATAAAGTGCCATAAATGGGGTCATTTTTGTTGCTGTATGGAAGGAAGTGTTATACCACCATTCAGCCAGAGGCAACCATTTGACCCATTGTGTCTGTTTATCAGATACAAAGCAACGAAGATATCCTTCCAAACATTTGTTTACTATCTCAGTTTTCCCATCAGATTGAGGATGATAAGATGAGCTATGAGCTAACTGAGTACCAAGACAAGAAAATAATTCTGTCCAAAAATTTCCAGTGAAAATGGGATCTCTGTCACTTACAATAATCTTTGGGTTTCCATGTAGCTTTTGAATTGTTTCCATAAATGCAGTAGAAACTGTACTGGCTTTAAATGGATGTGATAATGCACAAAAGTGTGCATACTTGGTAAGTCTGTCAACTACCACCATGATGACACTCTTTCCCTCAGACTTGGGTAAACCTGTGATAAAATCCATTGAAACCTCCTCCCAACGTTGGCTTGGAATGGATAAAGGTTGTAATAGACCCGGTGTCTTAATTGTTTCAACTTTATTTTGTTGGCAAAACAAACATTCCGCCACAAACTTTTGAATATCTGATTTAAGGCCATCCCAAAAAATTTCCTTCTTAACCCTGTGGTAAGTTTTTAAAACCATGAGTGCCCTCCTAAGGGAGAAGTGTGCAATTCCATAAGAATCTTTTGTTTTAGCTGGGAATTCTTACAGAGGTATAAGCGATCTTTGTACCATAACGAATCATTTTGCCAGCTAAATGTATCAGACATATTGGAATCTTGTTGTAACTTTCGAATAAGTGCCCACACTTCTTCATCATTCTTCCATTCCTTCCTTGCTTCTTTTATCCAATCTGGTTGGATAATAGAAATGGAGCACAACAATGCTTCCACATCCTCATCCTTTCTTGAGAGTGCATCTGCCACCACATTTTGCTTCCCTTTTTTGTAGATGATTTCAAAGTCATAACCCAACATCTTTGTGACCCACTTTTGTTGCTCTTCAGAGGATAATCTTTGTTCTAAAAAGTATTTAAGGCTATCATGATCCGTTTTTACCTTGAAGTGTCTTCCCATTAGGTAGGGTCGCCATTTCTTAAGTGCATGGAGTATTGCCAACATTTCCTTCTCATAAATAGCTTTGTGTAAAAACTTTCCCTTGATTGGACGACTTTCAAAAGCAATGTCTTTCATCTTGCATTAAAACAACACCAATTCCATTTCCTGAAGCATCACATTCCACAATAAAGGTTTTTGTGAAGTCCGGTGTAGCTAAGATCAGTGCTTGGCACATTGCCTCTTTAAGATGTTCGAATGCCTTTGTTGCTTCTGGAGTCCATGAAAATGCATCTTTCTTCAATAATGTTGTTAGAGGTGCTGCTATTCTCCCATAATTCTTAACAAACTTGCGATAATACCCTGTCAACCCGAGAAATCCTCGCAGATGCTTTATGGATGTGGGATTTTCCATTCCTTAATGGCTTTAATTTTGCTAGGGTCTACCTTAACTCCTTCATGAGATACAATATGACCCAGATATTCCACCTCTTGTACTCCAAAGAAACATTTGGATCTTTTTGCATATAATTGTTTCTCCTCCAATAGTTGTAGCACCTTGTCAACATGTTCAACATGATCCTTCCAAGACTTGTTGTAGATTAGTATATCATCAAAAAATACTAACACAAATTTTCTAAGGAATGGTTTGAAAATTGAATTCATCAAACCTTGAAATGTTGAAGGTGCATTGGTAAGGCCAAAAGGCATGACCAAAAATTCATAATGACCCTCATGAGTTCTAAATGCTGTTTTCGGAATGTCTTCAATCTTCATTCTGATTTGATGATATCCTGAACGAAGATCCAACTTGGTGAAGTAAATTGATCCATGCAATTCATCCAGTAATTCATCAATGACAGGAATGGGAAACTTATCTTTAATAGTGAGCTTGTTGAGCTCCCTATAATCCGGACACATGCGCCATGATCCATCCTTCTTGTGCACCAATACTACTGAAGCAGAGAAAGAACTTTGACTTGGTTGAATTATACCAGCCTCTAGCATTTCTGCAACCATACGTTCAATTTCACTCTTTTGGGCATAGGGATATCTGTACGGCCTGATGTTTGGAGGAACACTTCCTGGAATCAGATGAATAGCATGATCATGATCACGAATAGGTGGGAGACCTTTGGGAGTCTCAAATACCTTGGAATGATTGTCCAAGACTTTTTGGAGATCTGGAGAAATAGATGATTCCACTGTGGAAACATCTAGCGAACATAATTGTGCAATTACACCTCTTTGTTCCTTTTTTAGAAGCTTTGTCATACTGTTAGAGCTGATTATCTTTCCCGGTTTCCCTGCAATACCCCTTAATTCAACTTCCTTTCCTTCCACAAAAAAATTCATGAAAAGTTCTTGAAAATTAAAAGCTATTGTACCCAAGGATTGTAGCCATTGGACTCCTAGTACAACATCAACACCTCCCATTGGAATGGAAAGCATTGGGCTAGTCAATACATATTCTCCCATGGATAGCTTGATATTATGGCACTTTCCAGAGCAATTTATTGTTCCTCCATTTGCAACCATCACTTGACACTCTGGTGCTGGATATAAGAAGCAATTCAATTCTTTTGCTACCTTACAATGAATAAAATTGTGGGTGCTTCCTGAATCAATCAACACTATTACCTTTTTCTTCTTGATTTGTCCTTCTATCTTGATGGTTTGAGGAGTGGTAATTCCCGCCAATGCATTACAAGATATGGTCAGATTCATTTCTTCTTTATCTAGGCTTTGTTCCTGGAGTATATCCTCTTCTTTTGACCTTTCTTGCTCCTTTTCTTCTTCCTCTTCACAATCTATGTAGAATAATTTCTTCTCAGCACACTTATGACCTTTAGTGTATTTGCTATCACAACTGTAACAAAGCCCTTTTGCTCTTTTTTCTTCCAATTGTTGTGGTGTCAACCTTATAGGTTGTGGAAGACTAGGGGCAACAACACTTTCGTCTTTATAGTTGTGAGTGGTATGCTTCCTGGTTGCCATAATTTTGCTTTCCATTTTTCTTGCTAACCTGAATGCCTTCTCTAATGAATCAGGTTCCCAAAGGCGAACATCATGTTGGATATTATCCTTTAAAGACCCTATGAACACATCAATCCTATGCTCCTCTGGAATATCTTTTACCCTTATGTTCAATTTTTGGAACTCCTCAATGTGCTCCATTATTGAACCCTTTTGTTTGAGACTTATCAATTGGCTAAAAAAAGTGTTGCTTTTTGTATCCTCATAATGTGTTATCAATTCTTCCGTAAAAATTGCCCAAGTGATAAATTGTTTACGAGAGCAAAGCCATTGATACCATACAAACTGATTTGGTTCCAAATATAAAGTTGCCATACGTACCTTTTGTGTGTTTTGCACATTATTGAGATCGAAAAATTTCTCCATCTGTAATATCCATGTTGCGGGATCCTTGCCATCAAACTTCCTCATATCGATTTTTGGAATATGGTGGGTCTTTGATCCAACATTAGAGTCTATGGAATCATGATTAACATTTCTTTTGTTCTCATCATGAGTTTCCTTTACTACCCTTTCACCATTAGTGAGCCTTTCTTGTAGCAACTTATTCATATTTATCTTCAATTCTTCCATGTTTGTCTTCAAATCTATCTTCAAATTATCCATCTTAGCTTCCACGTCATTCATCTTAGCTTCTACACATTTCTTTAAACAATCCATCTTAGCTTCTACGCCTTTCTTTAAACCATCCATCTTAGATTCTGTTCCTTTTTGTGCAAGGGACATTTGTTGCACTTGGTCTTGTAATTTTGATATATCATGTTCCTTTTCTTCCTCTTCTTCATGAGTCATGCTAGAGCTTTCAGGTTTCTTACTAGGTGTTTGCATTTTCTTTCCTCGAGGCATCAGTTACCAATAATAATGCTCTACTATGCCCTTTGAATTCTTTCAAAATAAATTTTCAAACCAGGCTTAAGCAAAAATTTAAGAAAATCTACACACCTTTTTTCACTTTGTAGGAGCTCGATATTGCCTCTGATGTATCTCTGTACTTTCCAATCATCTAGATCTGAATTTGTGACCTGCAGTAGCCCTCTGTGTCCTCTTCCCAATGCCACAAGTCTGACCCAAATTGGATTCTCCAAGGAAGAGTTATGCGAAATCTCCCACAGTGACTTGATTATAGACTAGTTCAGTAGAGCGAACTTGTACGACGTGCCACGAGTCACTGTTTCAACCTTTTGATCTAAAAAATGCATACAAGAAACCGCAGTCCGTCTTCTTTCTATACCTTCTTACGAAATTTCAATCCGATCCCCAGAGAGAAAGTTATGACGCTTTTCCCGAGGTCACTTGTTTGGAATGTAATTCAGGAGTCTGCAAAAAGACCAACTTCCTTAGATCATATCTCCGCAAATATAGCGCGAACAGGTCTGAAATTCGGACCCGAGGTTTAGCGCGATTTCTTCTCAAATGGGTTTTTTTGAAACTTCTGAAACGTCGCAGAAAAAAATTTATAGCGAAAATTCCACGATGACCTGTTTGGAGCAGCGAAACCCTAGAATCCAAAGCTCTGATACCAAATGTTATGAAACCAGCTCAAGAAAAAGATAGAAAAGATAAATCAACACCTTAGAATTCAGCCTCTTCGGGGGGCAACCTCCTTTACATTACATAAATGAACAATTCTTGGATGATTCAAATGACAAAACCTCCTTTCTATATATAGGAGTCTAAGGAGTCACAATATAACCCAGCCGACCTAACATTAATAATATAAAGCCAAAAAAATAACAATAGAAGGATTCTATGGGGCACAATAATAACAATATGGGGATAATAGGGGCACAACAATATTAATAAGGGGTACAACTACAATAGTAATGGGGTAATCACTAGTATTATAGGGACCCAACAAGATGGCTGAAAGAAATTCAAGCCCCTTGGGCAAAACTTTGGAAGCACAAATATGCTAGCGAATGGCAGGAGGAAAATCTAATCAAAATGACAGGACAGGTGAAAGGTTCTGCAATTTGGAATAGGGCATGGGAGAACAAAGCCCTAGTCCAAAACCATAGTTTCTGGGAGATAAGAAATGGGAACTTGGCTTGGTTCTGGGAGGACAATTGGCAGCAGGAGGACAATCTCCGAAGTGAAGAATTAGAAGACATTCACACTAATACCATTAGCAAAGGACTAAAGTGGGTAAGTGACTATTGGGACCAAGTAAGGAATGATAAGAAATTGAGAACTTGGAAACTTCCAGATTATAGTGGAATGGGCTTGTTGCATACTCAAGCTACACCCCTTCAAGGTCTTTTAGACAAGAGACAAATCTTGAACTCAAACTTGAATGATCAACTAAGATGGGGAAAGAAAAAGACAGATCTCTTCAAACTTAAGGAAGCCAAAAGAATAAATGCAGGGCTTAACCATCCCAACACTGATAAGACTTGGAAAGAAATCTGGGAAAATCCTCATTGGATGAAAGTAAAACTGTTCAAGTGGCTGGTTCAACAAGGAAAGATTCTGACATGGGATAACCTAAGAAAAAGAGGCTTTGTTGGCCCCTCAAGATGTCACTTATGTAGACATCAGGAAGAAACTACAAATCATCTCCTGAATAGATGCACTTTCACCACAACTCTTTGAGCAGACAAACATAGATGCTAATGACATCATCACCACTTTGAAGAACTGGAGGAAAAATTTCTCGGATAATGAGATCATAAACTCTGCCTGGATGCTAACCCCAGGATTCTTAATCTGGAATGTCTGGAAGGAGCATAACAATAGGATTTTCAAGGAGAAAGTGAGTCCGGTGAGTAACATCCTCAAACTAGTCCTTAAACAACTCAAAGAAATTGTACATATCCTGGGAGGAGAAGCTACAGGTAAACCTATTGAACAAAGAGAGGCAAGAATATTGAAGAAATTAGAGCTCAAGGTTATTCCCCCTCAGGGTTCTATGCAGATTATTAAGAAAAACTCAACAGAAAAGTATTCTTGGCAACCCCCTTCTCATGGTTTTTAAAATTCAACATAGACGAGGATTTAAAAGGGAATCCGGGAGAAGCAGGTTATGGAGGGGTTTTGAGGGATGAGGAAGGAAACATACATGTCATCTTCCATAGTTATCTTGGCAAAGCTACTAACAATATTGTTGAGCTCATGGCAATGAAATCATGCCTAGAAGTACTGCTCAAGTACAACATTCAAAATGTCATCATTGAGGCTGATTCAGAACTAGTCATTAACTCAGTAAAAAGGATAAATGCTGGCACTGCTCTTGAGAAAATCTCAGAACATTGGCGGCTTCTGCAAGTCTACCAAAGAATCCAAGCGCACCTAAGAATGCTGAGAACCCTCAGGTTGGTGCATGTTCGTAGGGAAGCCAACAAAGTGGCGGACTGGCTTGCCAATGAGGGGGTACAAAATAAGCATATCGATCTCTGCTGCTGGTGGGAGGAGATAATAGATGACAGGTTGAAGGAGGGATGTTCATCCAGAGCCCTTAGCGACCAACAACAGCATCAGGAAAATCAAGAGACCGTATTTGCTGACACAGAGCCATAGTAACGGGGTATAGTTATTCTGGTTTCATCATGAAGTGTTTTGACATAAGTGTGATCCCTTTTAGGTGGCAGGTCTACGTCAGCCTCATTAACGCGGGTAATAACAATCTAGACGTTTCAGGGGGACGACTGGATAGAGGGATCTTCATCTCGCTTTGGCCCATGAGCCGGAACCTGGATTTTCTCGGTAATCGCAAAATCCCAACTTTTATTCCGGTGAATAGCTTTACTACCCTTGTGGTGGTATCTGGTATTTCGCATTCTCATCAAGCAGGAAGCAGTTTTTCTCATTTGGGAGCGATTCCACTCATCACACGACACGTGGCTAGGGGTGGGGTGGAATTATCCTCTCCATCACGCGCTAACTATAGGTGCTCTTAGCCCACGCGATATGATCCGTAACCATTGGATCTAGCGAGGATAATCTACGACCAGGATTTTGTGTGCAAGTTGGTGGGTCCACATCAGGGGTTATGTTTCGAGCTGTTCGCAAGACCTCTTCGAGATTGCACGTAAATGGTGGATTTCGTAGGGTTAAAGTGATCGAAGGTTAAGTAAAAAACGGACCCGATAAGATTATAGATTATGGTCTATTGGGCTCATCGGGTCTATTTCATTTGTTAAAAGGTGCGCTTGTTGGCCACTCGATATCTTTCTAATCCGCTGGATCATCAGTTCAAGATCCAACGGTCAGTTTTGGACTACAGGTTTGTTTTGGTGGGCCTGCGTCCTTGGGTATGCTTTGTCGTTTTGTGACCTTGTACGAGGGTTGGCCTCTCGTATTGGCGGGCCTCACCGCCGCGGTCGCCTTTGTACAATATTTCTCTTTTTAATTGAATATAAAGATCCACTCTTGCCTTAGCAAAAAAAACAATGTATTTTTTTAGTTACATTATTTTCGTGTTTTTACATGAATCCAGTTGCATTATTTTTTTGTCTAAAAATTTGTTTTTGTAGTATAAATTATATATTTAATGTGAAAATGGATTAACACATTTAATAATTCTAAAATATTTAAATTATATATATTTAATCATATATTCTTTTAGTTTAAATTGCAATTAAATGTGAAAATGGATTTAACATTTTTAAAAACTCCAAATCAATTAAATTGTGTACACTCAACTATTTAAAATTATAGTGGTATAATGTTGGACATCTCAGAAAGCTGATATAGAGTTTTTTTCAACCAATACAGGGACCCAACCCAAATTAGAAACTTGGTTTACCCTCTAGCGTGTTTGTGGGCACTTGGGGTAGGCTTAAGAATATAGTGATAGGTCCTTTGACTCAATAGAAGTTCTCCTCAACTACATGTTATAGGTTTAAGAATTTTTTATATATGTATAAAATTATAATTATATAATTTTTCTAATAAGATAATAATAAAAATACTAGTCTAGATCCATCTTAACTCTGGATCTATCAAGCCAAATTTTGCTCGTGTCCCCAAAAATAAAAAAATACCAGTCTAGATCCATCTTAACTCTGGATCTATCAAGCCTTGAGAGGAATCAAATCTCTCGAGGTGCAATTTCCTCAAGTTTTACACTCAAAAAAGAGGTTTTCACTTGATCCTTGACAGATCCAGACTTAAGATGGATCTAGGCTGGTTATATTAAACATTACGTTAAACGTATTTGGCCCATAAACTTCATAATAATGTTTAATAATATATATTTTTTTTCAATTAATTATTTACCCTATGATATTTTGGCCCATGATATTTACATTAAATATTATTAATTAATTATTTGACCATAGCTTACAAATAATTGTATTAAACGATAAATTTTTAACCTCAAGTAAAAGATAATTTTTTGCTTTTTTCCTAATGTTTAAATTGCATTAAATTATTTTTATACCATATTTAGTAAAATAATAACTATAAATAAGGTAAATAGGGTAGGCTGATAACCATAGCTCAACGATATTCATAACCAAACCATACCAAATATAACGCCGTCCCAATAAACATACAACCCTGGGGTTTGTTGGCTTGGCACCAATAATATGTTTAACCTGCACCCCAAACAATGTTAGCCCCGCGTTACAATAGTTTGACATTTGTTACGAATATATGGACCCCAAATAAAATACGTTGCAACCATATTATACAATAGGAAATTGTTAACCCTACAATAGATTAGGTTGTAACGATATGCAATATATGGCATACAATAACAACTTTAGTTATATTATTATAACCACACCATAAATATATCATGACCTTTTACCGTTGTTTGGAGTTTGTTGGTTAATGGGCAGGTCACGAGGTCAAACCCACAATCTTCATTTGCCTTTTCCATTCACTGCAACCATACACAATATGTTTTCCATTGCTTATATTTCAACTCCAAGCTCGTGGCTGATTGGTGGAGTGCTCGACTAATGCGCCGATGGTTTATGGGTTCGAAACCCGCCGAACTAGTTTGTCAAACTATAACTTAAATCCTGGAATTTATGGTTCCATGTATTGCCTTCCGATTGGGTTATCTGTTATTCACAGAGTGGTTCACTTACAACTTATCTGCCACGTGTTACTAACAGATTGGTTCACTTATCTGCCACAGACATACCTACTTAGAACTTATCTGCCACGTGGTACTAACATATTGGTTCACTTATGTGCCACAGACATCTAACAGATTGGTTCACTTATCTACCACATACATACCTAGTTATCCAGCGAGTACATACCTAGTCATCAGGTTATGTAATGGTGACACAGATTGGTTGGCGTTCACTTGTCTGCGACGAGTCATCCGACAAGTACATACCTAGTCATCCGACTATGTAATGGTGACATAGATTGGTTGGCGTTCACTTATATGCCACATGTCACTAACAGATTGGTTCACTTATCTGCGACATACATACCTAGTCATCCGACGAGTACATACCTAGTCATCCGGCTATATAATGGTGAGTACATACCTAGTCATTCGACTATGTAATGGTGACACAAATTAGTTGGCGTTCACTTATCTGCCACATGTCACTAATAGATTGGTTCACTTATTTGAGACATACATACCTAGTCATCCGGCGAGTACATACCTAGTCATCCAACTATGTAATGGTGACACCGATTGGTTCACTTATCTGTGAACCAATCTGCCACATACATACCTAGTCATCCGGCGAGTACATACCTAGTCATCCAGCTATGTAATGCCATGTGTTGAGACCAAATATTGCCACGTCATGCCATATCATCGTGCCAACTCAGTTCCATATGTCAATTCCATGATGTGCCAACGAGTACATACCTAGTCATTTGGCGATGTAATGGTGACAAATTGGTTCACTTATCTGCCACATACATACCTAGTCATCTGGTGAGTACATACCTAGTCATCCAGCTATGTAATGCCATGTGTTTGGTGACACAAATTGGTTCACTTATTTGCCACATACATACTTAGTCAGCCAACTATGTAATGCCATGTGTTGAGACCAGATATTGCCACGTCATGCCATATCAACATGCTGACTCAGTTCCATATGTCAATTCCATGATGTGTTGGCGAGTACATACCTAGTCATCCATCTATGTAATGGTGACAGATTGGTTCACTTATCTGCCACATACATACCTAGTCATCTGACGAGTACATACCTAGTCTTCCAGCTATGTAATGCCATGTGTTGAGACCAGATATTGCCACGTCATGCCATATCAGCGTTCCAACTGAGTTCCATATGTCAATTCCATGATGTGCCATGTGGTAGATCCAGGACAGGTGGTCTGCCACATACATACCTAGTCATCCAACGATTGGTTCAATTATCTGCCACATACATACCTAGTCATCCAGCCATGTAATGTCATGTGTTGAGACCAGATATTGCCACGTCATGCCACATCATGCCACATCAACATGCCAACTCAATTCCATATGTCAATTCCATGATGTGCCCTGTGGTAGATCCAGGACGTTCCACCTATCAATTGTAGGATGTGCCATGTCACCCTTTGACTCTCAGATATTGCCATGTCATGCCACATCAACATGCCAACTCAGTTCCATATGTCAATTCCATCATGTGCCATGTGGTAGATCTAGGACGTTCCACCTATCAACTGTAGGATGTGCCATGTCACCCTTTGACTTTGACTTTTTCCCTATTAGTTAAAATATACAAATTGCCATAACTTTGACATACATGCTCTGATTGACATGATTCATGTTGCGTGGAATTGTCTCATCAAGATCTTCAACATGGTGTCATTTCCATCAACTTTTGGGAACTTTTAATTTTAGGTATTTTCAGATCCTCCTAGATCAATCCTCCCCACTGAGAGGCTTTTAGACCTCCAAAAGGTTATTAATCAGATAAGTGTGGGAACTTCCACCCCACTTGTTCAGTGTCTGTCCACCCTGTTCTATGTATCTGGATCATCAAAAAATGTTGCACAATAATTATGACAATTGAAACCATATGTTTAACTATTTGCACTTTCCCACATCCTTCTACATGTGTCACTGATCTAGTTGGATGTTGGTGGCCACCCACCTATCCCACTTGGACCCCCACAACTGTCTCTTTCATTTTTTCAGTTTCCTTAGTTGTAGCACAATTTACTATTTTTAGCCATTTTTCAGATCCTGAACTTCTGGAGCCGTTTTGAGGCCCTAAACGACGTTTTTTGGGAAATCTAGGAGCAATATTAGTATGTTGCTCTTCCCAAAGTTGTAGTGCTCGGATAGATCTTTCTAACGAGCTATTGTGCGTGTCAAACGAAGATCAGGTGCCAAAGTTACGGCCCCGGGAAGTTGATGTACCAAATTACCCAAAACGGGGCCCACAATTTGGCGTTTCATCTTCTAGGGTTAGGTTTTGGGATGTTAAGGGTTTTCCATTGTTTCTCAACAATAAATAGGCCTTCGAGCCTCATTGTAACACAGTTCAGAGGCATGTAGCCGCCACATCTCTTCTCAGAGATAAGCTACCATCGCCCTAGCTGGTTTATTTCCATTTCTGTTTGTAAACATATTTCAGTATTTTACATTAATGAAATTAAGTACTATTTCCGCTGCATATTTGTATTTATGGTTATCTTTGTAATTTGTTGCGTTCATGCTTAAATCCGGATCAGTGGTATTAGAGGGGTCTGCTTTTTCTCTGTTTTTCTTTGCATGTCCCCAATGAGGTCGGGATATAAGGAGTTAGGGCTCGATCTAGTTGAACCTTTGGAAGATCAGCCTCACAAATGTTGATGGCCTCCCATGCCGAATGAAAAGAAAGACGAGGGGGCAAGACATCCTATCAAAATCTTGCTCGAAGAAGCCCTCGAGCGACAAAGGAATGTGATGATGGACAACTTTGCCCAGATCCTTCAGCTGCTACCCAGGGGCGACGCATCGGCTTCCAACAGCTACTCTAGAAATGCCACACCCTTTAAGGTACAAGTTAATTTTGAAATCCCCATCTTCGAGTGTCAGATAGATGCAGATGCCGTAGATAAATGGTTAAATATGCTAGAGGGTTATTTTTCTATTCATGATTTTTCCAATTGGGAAAAGATTATTTTCGCTATTCTCAAAGCAGCCCCCCATGTCAAGGACTGGTGGGAAACCTACTGCAAGCAGAAGGATGAAAGCACGGGCTCACTATTTTCAGCTGCGCCCACTTGGAATTCATTCCGGGACGCCATCAAGGAGCAATACTACCCTATCAAAAGCTATGAGGACAAATACATAAAGTGGACCACACTGCAGCAGGGAAGGGACCAAGATGTGTTGGAGTTCACAAACATTTTTCATACTCTTCACACACAATTGGTTATCAAAGACTCTGAGCTACATTTGGTACTCAAATATTGCGGCTGCCTACACATATACATCCAGGAAGAGATGGAGTTCCTGAACATCTCCTCGCTTGGCACGACGTACCGATATGCTGTGAAAATCGAGAAAAAGTTCAAACAGAAGAAGCGAAACTTTGGATCTGCGAATCCGAAGACCATAGGACAAAGCCAAGGTGGGGTGACCCAAGACAACCGTCAAAGCCGCAAGAAAAGAGCAACACCACGAAGTCGAATAAGAACACAAGAAAGTGGTGTGAGTTCCACAAGAATGTACTCTCAAACTTGAATCATTAAATTTAACCTTGAAATGAATGATGGTTGTGCATCTTTGTGAAATAGGCCAAAATTGCCTTGCTTCACTATAATACATGCCCATACTTCATTTATTGGCCAACCTAATTGATTCAATTTGTATATATTTAATTATTTTACACACTTTTGAATTAGTATATGTTTACGTTTACCTTTACATAATTCCACTTCAGATTTCGTACGACATTCCAAGTTTTGCTTCAACTTTCATTACGTGAAATTTGTGCATAGGTTTTTCTTTAGCTCGTGGTTGGGTGCAATAATTGACCTTTTAATTCAGAGCACTAGTTCCAACTCTTCACATTAATTGTCAATCCGAGTAGTTTTTGTTATTGCAATACTATTATGCAAAATACATGCAAAGGAAAATGATGACTAGTGCTAATGAATCTCAAACTTAATCACTGTAATCACACTCAACAATTCAACTCTTTGGTTGTTACACTCTCAAATCTTGTTCACACTCTCAAGAAATAAACGCACAATGTAGAATAAAACCACTTTTTCACACTATCGCTCTTATTCATAAAAAGAGAAACACTCATGGAAACCATTCTCACAACAAATATTGAAACACACACTCAAATGAAATGAACACACCATCAAAATAGAACAGGAATTAATAATTGTCACACTAACAAAGGGATAGGTCCAAGACCTATGTTATTACACAATATAGAAGTTAGGATTATGCAACCATTAAAGAATCAACAAGACTAATAATAACAATAACAACAATCATGCATGAATTATAACTAAAAAGAAATAAATGAAACAGTTACAATACCTTCCTAATCAGTGATCCTTACTAAGAAGGAGGGTCATTCCTTCCTAGCAGGGGCTAGTACACTACACAACACACAAGCTAGTCAACAGAAAGGTATGGTGCCATTCCACGATTTACTAATGTTTATTAGTATTGTTGCATTTTTACATCATTGGAATGACATCTTAGTTGTAACTTAACTGAAATTTTATTATGGTATATACATGCACTTTGATATGATGTAATATGATTATGGTTTCATTTCATATGTTGTAATATTAGAAATATAACATAAATATTAAATATTGCATGAAATAAATAATAACTTTTCATTTTAAATGTTTTTTTTTTTAGAACACGGGTCTTCTAGAAGATCCAATTGATCCAGAGATCAATCCAGATTATGTTGGGTTTGGTTCAAACATTCGAGAAAATGACAATGAGGTAGATGGAGAGGACACCAAGGTAGACAATGACGATGATGACAGTGATGATGATCATGATATACATGATGATGATGATGATGATCAATCTGTTGGTAGTAACCAATGACATTGATCATATAGAATCCATCATGGATCATTGTCGATACATCGTTATGATGCCTCTTTTTGTGTTTATTATCATATGTATCATTTTCACCTATAGTACCATATTGAGTTGTATCATTTTGACTTACATCATTTGGATATATATATAATTTTAGCATGTATTATATGTAGTTAGTCATGGACCAGAAACTTTGTTTATTAATAATATAAACACACAAGTTAGAGTTAGGAAAAAGTTATCTTATAGTTTTTATTCCAATGTTGTGGTGTGGTCTATAACTATAAGAAACTTGAAAGAACTCTGCTCTAGAAATATCTATGATGTCAATTTGGGTCTGCATTATGTGTACCTAGTCATGACCAACAATTTTTTTTATTAATAATATAAAAATACCGATTATAATTAAAAAAAAATTGTTAGTTTGTATGGATGTCCATTTCCCTAAAATTCTTTATAAATGGTATGCTATAGAATATTTCAAATGCAATATGACTTACTCTATAATCATATAAGTTATTTAAGAGGTACGATATACTTAAATAATTTAATTGAAATAAAAGGGTATTAAATTAATAAATGGAAACTATAAAGGAAGCATCATGAGTTGTTAAAATGGAAGCAGAATGTGGCTTTAAAATGGAAGTAAAATTCGATGTTAAATTGGAATCCATACTTGGAGCTATTAATGGCTCTAAAAATGAAGCTAAATTGGTTTCTTAATAGGAACCAAAATTGGAAGCTAGTTCAGAAGCAAAACCCAACACTAAAAGGAAGCCAACCCAGGCGCTAAATAGGAAGAAAAATTTCCAAATAAAACGAAGCAAATCATGAGGCTAATAGGGAAGCAAAAAAGAAGCAACAATGGAAGCCAAACTAGCACACCGAAATAAATCTTGGAAAACAAACATGGTATTACCTGAGAAGAAAAAAAATAAGAAATATAGGTAGTAAACCAAGAAGTAATAATGAAAGCAATACTAGAAACCAAACTTGGTGTTACCTGAGAAGCAAAAATAGAAGCAATTCAGGTAGAAAACAAAGAAGTAATTATGGAAGAAATATTGGAAACCAAACTTAGTGTTACCTAAGAAGCACAAATAGAAGAAATTCAGGTAGCAAACAAGTAATAATGGAAGCAATATTAGAAGCCAAACTTGGTGTTCCTAAACAAGAAAACAAAGAAGCCATTTAGGTAGAAAACCAAGAAGCAATAATGGAATCAATATTATAAGCAACAAAAGACACTATAGTGGAAGCCATATTAGAAGCTAAAGAAGATGCCAAAATGGAATAAAAGTTAGAAGCAACAAGCGGTGCCATATTGGAAGAAAAACTTGATGTTATGATGGAAGCATACCTTGGTGTTAATTAGGAAGACAAAAAAGAAGTTACATTTTATGCCATACAAGAAGAAAAACAAGAGGTGCATCTGGGAGAAAAACTAGAAGTACAAATGGACGCAACAATGGAAGCAGAATGCAAGAAACAGTTCCCGACGCTATCATTAGAGAAAATTTGAGGTCAAAAATGGGTCTCAAAACAAAAACGTACAACAAAAATCAACTTTATAAGAACCAATAGGATTTAATATGATTATGTCAAGCATGGGGGATGATTCACCATTTTTGGAGTAAAAAGGTAAAAAGATAAAAAAATATTAACAAAGTAACAAAACTTTATTTTCAACTCATATTTTCAACTTGTCTCCCTACAAATTTACTCAAATTTTGAGCGGGAACACTCGTTGGATGTGGAATTTAATTTTTCATCCAAGGAGTACCCATGTTGCATACTTTTGATGAACCCTACAACACGAAAAATGTGAAATACATTAAAAATCATAATTGCAATCATGTTTTTCATGTATTTCACATTTTTTGTAGTAGGGTCCATCAAAGTATGCAACATGGGTACTCCTTGGATGCAAAATTAAATTATGCATCCAACGAGTGATCCCACTTGAAATTTGAGTAAAATCGTAGGGAGATAAGTTGAAAATGTGAGTTGAAAAAGTAGTTTTTTCTTTTTTTCCCTCTAAAACTTGATGAGGTAATCTAATATTATTTTATTATTTCCATTATTATTTTATAGTATTACTTAGGAGGCCCATTTTATACCTCAAAATTTCTCTAATGTCCTGGTGATATTCTCGGCACCCATGTGAAGATGCCATTTTTCGTTGGATTTTCCAACGCCACTTGATGCCAATTTGCGCGCTCAGAAACACTAGATTATAATGCTATTCTCAATGTTAATGGCATGTTTTTTTGTATTGAAAGAATAGTTAACTTCTCCAAAGGTTCACCATGATTCATTAAAAAAAAACTGTGAAATATGCATGAAC
The DNA here is from genome assembly GCA_031772625.1 of Pinus tabuliformis. Taxonomy (NCBI): domain Eukaryota; kingdom Viridiplantae; phylum Streptophyta; class Pinopsida; order Pinales; family Pinaceae; genus Pinus; species Pinus tabuliformis. The sequence goes on along the minus strand of CM062806.1, from coordinate 961,626,384 downwards.
AATGATCAACAGGTTATTCATCTAAAGCAGGAAGTCACAAGCTTGTAGAAATGTCTAGTGGACAGTGAATAGAGGGAAAAGGTATCTAAAGATAGGTATGAAATATATATTGAAGAGTTGAAAGCTAAATCATTTAAAGTTATAGATGATGTAATTAAGGAACTTAATGATTTAGAAGAAAAGTATAAGGCTGAAATGAATAAATATGTAACCAAGATATTGGAGCTTGAAAACTAGCCTGATGTTCTTAAGATATGACCTCTAAAGACCTACATTCGACCTATGGTAAAAAATATTCAAGAAGTGAAGGATAAAGAAAAATATATTCATACTTTAAAGCTTGAGTTTCAAAAGAAAATTAGAGAAATATGCATGAATAAGGATCAATAGGTTCTTCATACAAATTACGAACTCGTAAGCTTGCAAAAAAGTCTAGTGGACAATGAACAAAGGGAAAAGTTATTTAGAGACAGGTACAAAATATATATTGAAGAGTTGAAATCTAAATCATCTAAATCTATAGATGATGGAATTAAGGAACTTAATGATTTAGAATAAAAGTATAAGGCTAGAATGAATAAATATGCATCCAAGATACTGGAGCTTAAAAATGAGCTTAAAAATAGGCCTAAGGTTCTTAACATACCACCTCTACAGACCTACATTCCACCTGCAGTAAAACTTATGCAAGAAGTGAAGGAGAAAGAACAATATATTCATACTTTAAAGGTTGAGTTTCAAAAGAAAATCAGTGAACTAGTTACTAAACACAAGGAGGAGATCAAAAATTATGAAGAAAGGGTTAAAATGATGAAGAGTGAGATTGAAAAGAAAGATGAAGAGTTGAAAGATGGTAAGAAATTGAAGGCCTTGTTAGAGTTTGAGCACTCATTAAGAGCACAAGAGAATAGCTTGAATCAAGTTATTTCAACAATAGATACTAAAAAAAGAAACACAAAGATACCTTGCTTAAGTATCATTAGGCTTTGCAAGAGTGAGAGGCCTTGTTAGAGTTTTAGCACTCATTAAGAGCACAAGAGAATAGCTTGAATCAAGTTATTTCAACAATAGATACTAAAAAAAGAAACACAAAGATACCTTGCTTAAGTATCATTAGGCCTTGCAAGAGTGAGAGATATCGTTGTTTAAAGTTGTTGCAACAATGGATGTTGGAGGTGATGTGTTTGACACATCAAAAATGAATCACTCAAGAACAAGCTAATTGAGAAGGAAGAGTAGATTAAGGAGCTTAAAATAAAATTATTGGACAAGCAAGAAGCAAAACATTTGGGATGCCAAAGTGAGATACAATATTTGAAATCCCAAATTCATGCTTTGCAGAATAAGCCCATACCTCTTGCACTTCCAATTTAAAAATTTTAGATCAATGAGATTTGAAGGCTGAATTGCATCAAGTTAAATTTGAGTTGAGACAAGCGAAGGATACTATTCAAGAAAAAGAATACTCTGAAAAGTACAAGAAGCATGTGGAGTTTTTGAAGAAGTACACTGCTGGAAAAAAATAAAAATAAAAATGAATAAATAAATAAAATAAAAATAAAAATAAAAAAAATTGCAAAGAAACTTGATACAATATAAAATAGAGTGAAGGAGTTGGAAGATAAATTACAAGAAGGTGTTGCAACTTCCAAAGAACCAGAGGCTTCTACACAAGGCAAGAGAGATTGTACTACATTAGATTCTTGTGAAGAGGAGGGCTTGCAGAAACCTCCCAAGCAACCTAGAGTTCCATAACAACAATCTTTGTATATGTTATTATTGTAAATACATTTCAATGTTTAATATAAAAATTTTTTTTTTTTTCGATAATGTTTTTGTTTATGCAAACAATGTATTTTTTATGTAATTAATTTCTTGTATTTCAATAAGAAACATATGGTTCTTTGTTATTCATAGAATCAAAAGGACATAAATTCAATTCAAAGAGAAATATTGTTTCCATACTAGTTATAACTTATAAGCATAGAAAAATCATATTTCCACTCTTTTTTTCCCCAGGAAAAAAAGTGCATAATTTTATAATCAAAAGATACAAAATTACACTTGATTGATACAAAATCTGAATATATCAATATCTCCAAATCAATAGCCTTTTTCGGAGAGAATATATGCCTTGGAATATATCTCTTTGTAGACAAGTTCATATCTTTCACCATTCTCCATACAATGTTGCATTTCTATCATCCAAGGCCTTTCTCTTTTTTATGCAACCAAATCAAAAAATAGAAGAAAAGATAGATAAACAACTTGAAAATTATACTCTTCGAGGAGGAAACCTCCTTTATGTCACATAAATGAGCATTTATTGGATGATACAAATGACAAGGCCTCCTTGGTATATATAGGAGTATAAGGGGTCACAATATAATTAGAGCCTACATAACAATAATAATGTAAGGGAAAAAAAAATAGTGGGGTTCAATGGAGCACAAAAATAAAAATATGGGGCTATATGGGAACAATAAATAATAAGAGGGATACACTAGTATTAGAGGGACCTAACATTATTTGAGGCTCATAAACCCTTCCTTTTACCTTATGAAATCCATGGAATTTGGAGTATTCTTGAACAACATAAATATATATGTGAAAAAATAAAAATATTTAATTTTATTAATGTTACTTATGAGTAAAAAAATACTCTCCAATTTAAATCATTTAATTTGGCCTTGAAATGAAGGTTGGGTGTTCATTTTTGTGAAGTAGACCAAAATTTCCTTACTTCACTAAAATGCATGCCAAGACTTCATTTCTTGGCCAATCTGGTTGATTCAAATTGTAGATTGTTTATTTTACTATTTCACACTTATACATTGTTATACCTTTACTAACTAGTAGAGTAGTAACAATGTTAAATTTCTTAGGGCTATAAGTCTTTGTTGTAGATAATTGCATTTTAAAACATTTTTAACATTTTCACATTGCATTCAACCCATATCATCATAAGAAATTAAGTAGAGAGAACATTAACAATAACAATGCAATAGAACAATCATAGGTTTGTAATGATATCTATGTCATAGGTCTATCATGATATCTCTATCATAGGGCTGAGCATATCTCCTTCATATCTTTGTCATAATCTTTCCACATGTCATAGATAAGAAGGCCCAAAGAGGTTGATGTCAAACCCAAGAACTGAGTCCCATTAGGGCATTGTTACACCATAAGATTGAGGCCCATTAGGGTTCTAATTTTTTTGGCAAAGATTCACATTATATTAACATGGAAATATACATAGAGTACATGAAAAAAATATTAGGGGGTCTTCACCCATCACCCATCAAGGTTCTCTGCCCTTGGAGAGAGAAACTAGAGAACCTTTCCATAATTTTCAAATCAAGTCTTATGAAATGCATCATCATAATAGTGTTTAAGCTAAACATTACATAATTCAGAACCCTCATTCTATGGTGGGACCATTCCATCAATATAAAAACCTTGAAGAGAAGACAAAACATAAAAAGAAAATCATTGTGTTGTTACACCACAACACAAAAATGTGGCTCATCCTTGAGTCACTTAGTCCTTATTATATCCACATGGATCTAGAACCTTTTTCCTTACTGAGGTTGTCTTCTTTCTCCTGGTACAGTAGGCACAAGGGTAAACAGGGAACTTGGTTGCCTTAGAGCTCTTCAAACAAACTAGGAGGAGTTAGCCACATTTCCCCTACCCATAGCAATTCTCCTAGAAAGAAAAACATGACCACCATTGTTGCTCATCTAGGTCCCATACATATCCCTGACCATTTCTCTCTTCTCCCCACAAAACCTGCTCCTTCCTTTGGCGAGTAGTGGAAAATATTTGCTCTTCCAGCCTTCTTCAAGATACTTTGAAGGTTACTAGGGTGGGTTGGCTTCTACTTTTTCAACCAACCATAACAATTTCCTCAAAGTGATTCTAGCTCCTTCTACCCACCAGAACATGGATTTTACCTGATTTCAAGTAACAGTTAGGGGTAAGGTCCCCATGTCCTACCATTCAGGAAAAGGGAAGAATCTTGTCCTACAACTACAACTCCCAAAGTGGGAACTATCCCAACACCATTCCACCACATGGACTCACAAATCCATACTTCAAGGGGTGTCAGGATACACTTACTGGTGATACTATAGCATTACATGAGAACCATCTCTCTGAGAAGAGGGGGCCCTCCCTAATCCTGGCCACTCGTCATAACTTAACCACCTCCCATGGATGAAATCTCCTTTTCTGTATTTGTAGCTTACGACTCTTCTAAAGTCATATCTTCTTCCATAATCATGTCACCTTACCATGGCCACTCCCTAAGGCCCCTTCTCTCATCATTTCCTCCATCTCTTCCAATTCTCCTCCTTTAGCTCCCTTTGTGAGCTACCTCATACTCCTTTGGTTTGGCACCACTCTTGTGCTCCTTCTCCTAGTTCCAACTTAAACTTCTATCGTCTCCTCTAATCCTCTATTACTCGAAGACTTACTTTCACCAATTCTTTCATTCCTCAATTGTCCCTTGGGTGGTATTTTATAGAATTTCACACTTCCTGCTCCTCCATCATGGTTTCTTATGACCTTGACTCTGCCATTATGGTTTTCTGATCTAAATCACTCTAAGCTTGCACAAACTTGGTTTACAATCTTCCTTCAGATTAACTCGATATGATGGTTCACATGTGCTACCTATCTCACCCTAGCTAGTCTCAACTTATTTTACCTTTTTACCTTCGTATTAGCCTCATTAATTTTCTCCACCTCAAAATTCCATGGTTTAATTTGACAACTCGCATGCTCTCTTCTACAACAAAATTTGATTCATCAATCCACCCAACCACTTTCTTTCACTTCAATGAAGATTACGATACAAGGAATGAATACTTTGGTGCAGCTCCCATTATGTAGTCATGACCCTCATGTGAGTTTTTGATCCTTCACATGTCAAAGTATGTTGTCACTGGTGCAGTTGGTCCAAAATATTGTGACTTCATCCCTTATTTTTGTTGAAGATTTTTTTATCCAAATACTTAATTATCTTCTTGGCCTTGAGTGCTTCTTTTTGTACTTATTTCTTGCATAGAATAACACTCATTTATGATCCTCTTATCATAATATTTTATTGTGCAATTATGTGAATATATTTCCATATAGAACGAACTTCTTGAATATTGTCATCCCAAACAATTTTTCTAGCCTAAATTAAAGAAATATTACCTTTCAAATTGGTTTTCAACTCTTCAATTTCATCTTGAGTTGCCTGATACTTACTGGTAAGCTTATTGTTATTTTCATTTGCTATGTTTAGTTGCCTCTCATTTACATTCAATTTCTCCCTTACTACGCCCAAATCATCTTGGGTTTTCTTTAGTTCAACTTTTGAAATTTTGAGCAATGCCATGACTTTTCTCAATTTCTCTGAGGGGTCATCTGATTCAACTAGAACCAAAATGATGCAAACATGATTTTTAATTGACTATTGTAGTATTTTCACTTGTTCCTGCAAAATAACAATCTCTTTATTTATCTCAACTAATTCTCTTATTAATATCTCTTTTTCTCTTTCAACTTGAGCCAAGTCAGTTGTTTGAGCGTGCTCAGTCCCATGAATTTTTAACTTCTTCCATCTCAACATATATCTGTTCAAGATCAATGCTCTTCAAAATCTTCTCTTTTACCATAGGGGTTTCAACATCCATTCTTTGTTGTACCCTACCACTTGGGAAAGTTTCTTGATTTTACATTTTCACAATTTTTGGTTTGCTTTCATGAATATAATGTGTAGAACTAATTTCCATCTATTGGTTTGTTTGGGGTTGACACAGGTTCTGATTTTACTGCACACCAACAAAACCCTCAATCATTGGCCCTTCTTGGCAAGGACTTGCAAGAAAATGGCAGTCTCATCAGAAGTGATTATGGGAGGATGCAGAAACAAGTTTCTGTAGCCTTGAGGTATGCTGTGATGTGGTGTTTTTAAGTTATTTTATCCTTAACATACATAGATTACTTAGTAGGGTTGGATTATCTTCTTAACCATGCCATTAACAACCATAAAAAATGTTGCACGGAAGTAAAACATAACCAAAATATTGAACAGAAAGAAAAATATACATAATAATCATATACAAGTTATGTGCATCAAAATTTTACTTCTTATATTAATTATTTGAAACAACATACAAATCATCGACCTGTAGACCCATCTGCAGGTGCCTGTGCACTCTTTTGCAGACTTTAGGTCTCCGCACGCTTAGCTGTGGAGATGTTCCTTCAAGACCCAACACAAATTATAGATATATTTCCTTATGCTCGTATCATCTCCTTATTACAATATATGACTTTGACTTACATATTTTCTCCTATATATACTAATTACATCAACGGGTACATCAAAATACCATGGTCCTCCTAAAAACAATCAACTATTGCCCAAACTCGTTACAAAAAGAAGGGACTTCGACCCACCCCGAAGCCCCTAAAACATTGTGCGGTACATAGCTCTGCAGTACCACACACTCTGTTCCCTAAAATGTAGAGTTTTGACCAAAACTTGGGCCAAGTTGGGTTGTGCCCAACAGGCCCCCAACACTCACATGTGACTCGTCCCGAGTCACTCAGCTACTTTGCCTCGAATCTTTGTTGTGATGTTGTTGTAGGCAATGTTGTACTATTGTAGTATCTCTGTTGCCTGCTTCTCTTCTCTGTGCACTTCTTCCAGTAGTGCCTCTGTCATTGGTCCTACAGTCTTTTGAAGCAATGCTCCTTCCTTTTGTTGAAGCTCCTGCTCCTTCCTTTTGTCGAAGCACCAACATTGTACATTTTTATTTCCTACTCCCATCCTGAAAGGTCTTGCTTTGAAGAATCTATAGATTATGCTTCTAGTAGATAAAATCCATGACCCTTAATGGTATGAAGTGGCTTAAATTCCAGATCATAATCTTGCAAACAGGTCATCCAATTTTCCCTCTTCTCACCGAGCTCCTATTGCACAAAGAATGTTCTAACTGTTGGATGAGGCACATATATGATCTTGTGAGTTTTGAGGAGATAGGGACTGAAATGCTTAACTGCCTTATATACTACATAAGATTTCTTATCAATGGCAAGATAGTTTAGTTCTGACCCCTATAAGCTAGTGCTCATAAAATAAATAGGTTGTTCATTTCCTTCAACATCCTTTTGCGTCAATACGACTGCAATAAATGAATTTGAGAAAGTATAAAGCAGGAAATATTTGCCATAATCAGGGCTAAATAATGTGGGTGCATCAGCAATGGCTTGTTTGATATGAGAAAAATCATGATTTTCCCTTTGTCCCATTTATAAATTGCATCTTCCTTTATCATCTCTTGCAATGGTTTAACTATCTGAACATAGTCAGAGATGAACTTACATAAGAAAGTAATATTTCCTAGGAAATATTTCATAGCTTTCTTATTTAGTAGGAATAGGATGTGAGTTATAGTTTTGACCCTTTCTAGTCAACTTTGATTCTACTCTTGGAAATGATGTGTCCTAAGAGAGTGCCTTCTGACACACCAAAGATGTTTTTCTTGGGATTAACAGAGATCCCATACTTGCAACACTGCTCAAATATTTGTTTTAGATGACACACATGGTTTGATCTTCTTCTAGAGAATATAGTTACATCACCTAGATAGACTCTTACACTTTGTCCAATCAGGCCATGGAAAGTAATGTCCATTGCTCTCTAAAATGTAGCACCAATGTTAATGAGCCCGAATGGCATGCGCTTAAAGGCAAAAGTTCCCCACTTGGTTCTAAAAGTGGTTTTGAGGTGGTATGGTTCTACCACTAGCACCTTATTGTAACCAGAGAAACCATCTAGCAGTGAGAACATCTCAGACCCAGACATTGTTTGGAGGATTGTTCCATAGATGGCACTAGATAATTATCTTTGTTTAATGTATGGTTGAGGTTTCGAAAGTCAACACATAACCTTATCTCATCAGACTTCTTCTTGACAGGGACCAAATTTGAAACCCAAGTAGAATGTCTAACCTTAAAAATGATCCGAGCATCCAACAAATTTCTTAATTCCTTTTGGATTAGGGGTTCTAACATTGGATGAACCTTCCTTATATTTTGTTGAAATGGTTTCACCCCTTCTTTAATAGAAATGACATGTTGGATAATACGAGTTTCATATGTCTTTAAATCATTGTATGTCCATGCAAACACATCTCTGTTGAGATATTAGTTTTTTCATTGATCGCCATAAGGATTGAATATATATATCTACAAATAGAATAGAAACAGTGGACCCAAGGAGCAGACCCAAAGAGAAAGAGGAGGAAATAAATTGAAATCCATTGGAAATCCATCAGAATCCATCAGAAAGCCATCGGGAGCCAAAGGAAAGCTATCAGAAGTCAAAAGTAGGAGCGACAAGCCAAGATCCAAGAGAAGAAATCTATTAGGAGCCATCAGAAGCCAAGAACAAGAGCGAAAAGCTAAGATACAAGAGAAGCAGTCCATCGGAAGTCACAGTAGTGAGAAGCCACAGGAGTGACAAGCCAAGGAGAAGTAGATCCGTGAAAAGATCACATATGCCCAAGAGTAAGAGTCGAAGGGAAGAAATAATGATATCAGAGGAAAAAATAGAAACATATCAGCGAACCACATCAAAGAATAATATCAACGCTTTATTATGTGTTACCACTCAGAGACCCCAATCTTCGATCTCCGATCTCCAACTCCGACTCTGATCTCCGATTTGAATGGGACCTCTGATATCTGAACTACTGATATGTGGACCTGATCATTTTATTGTAACAACTTCAATGTAATATCCCATCTACCATATCGCAAGCTTTTAAAGCCTTGTCACGTTGAAACCTCCAATTGCGATATGAGTTGCAGACCTGATTGCTCCATTATAACACGCCCTAATGTAATATCGCATTCGTTGTATCGAACCTTTCATATCGCAAGTTTTGAAGCCTTGTCATGTTGAAACCTTCGATTTTGATATGTATTGCGAACTCGATTTCTCCATCATAACATGACTTAATATAATATTCCATTCGTCGTATCGCAAGTTTTGAAGGGATGACATGTTAAAACCTCCGATTGCGATATAGTCATGGACCCGATTGATTTATTAAAATGGGTTTAATATAATATCACATCCATCAATGGTCATAGATTTATGTGGACGTGATTGGAAGATTCAAAGCAATTTTATTGGAATATCGCATCCGCTATGTCGAAAGTAGGGGCGATATGTGTTAGAGGAATATTGACGATGTTGATATTGGGGGATAGATCATGTGCACAACTTGAAAACCTCTGATATTCATGAGTTTGTGATTGAGGGATTAAGGTAATGATGTGGCATGTGGGACCTCTCGACATCCAGTGTAATGTGGCTATAGCCTCTCCTATGTTGCTATGTGGTTTTCGTAAATAACAAGATTGTTATATTTGGTTGAATATTAAAAAAAGGCCCCCTCCGATATATTTGGATTGTGCCACCTCATGCACAAGTCGACCTCTCCTCCAATCGGAATGTATTTTTTCATTTATTGGTGAAACTCGTATAAATACAAGTCAAATAATTCACTTCAAGGATTGATCTTGATCATCCATCACAGAGAGGGAGATACAGTTCACAACTCGTGAACTTGAAAGAGAAAAGGACAGGAGACTTAAAGGCAGAGAAGGATCGCTAGATATTTGAAATAGATAAAGATGTAAGAGCTCAGACCTATGGGACATTTTCAGTTTGATTAAAGTCTTGTTCTATGGACAATCATAGTTGGAAGGGTCAGAGCAAGTGAAATAGGCATCTATGAGTGGCTCGAAGCTATAGCGAATTTGCGAAGGAAAGAATTTTTTGTAGCTCGGAAGAAGTGCAGACCTTGACTTGAAGAACAGTCTTGTGGTGGAGCTCAGTGGAAGAACTAGCGCGTGAAGGTGTGAAGGAAGCCTCAGATCATCAGTTTAGGGGAAATTCTTGCAGCACGAGGAGATAGATCTGGGTGTACTCCGTTGAAGTAAACAGACATGTGAAGAGAAGAACAAGATTTGTGACTTATCTATCTTTATTAATAAACTAAGGCGTTGGTGCCCTAGGGGTTGGCACCTCTAAATCAGAAAAGGATAGGGCTGGAGCCCTAGAGGTTGGTCCCTCACAAAAGTCCAAGTTGGTGCTTGACAACATGTTGGAGCCTAGAATATTAAAGGGTAGGTGCCTGCAAATATCATTGTACTCAAATTTTGTAAAATAGGATTTGTTTCCTCATTTATTTATAATAAAATCCTTATTATTTATTTCTCTATTTATAATTGTGAATAATCTTAACTAGTAAATATAACAATTGAAAAGAAATATTGATTCACCCCCCTCTCAGTATTTCCAACAATTGGTATCAAAGTCATTTTCTTCATAATCAGCCTAACAGCTAGAAGAAGGATTTTTGAGTCACAATGAAGAATCAAGATGCAGGAAAAATACCTCAATTTAATGGAACAAACTTTGGTTTTTGGAAGCGTAGGATGACATTCTATTTAATGTCTCTTGGACTTGAAGTATGGCAATTAATTACCGATGGGTATAAAGTTCCATCTATTCTACCGAAAAATTAGGATGAACGGAAAGCATATATTTCAAATTACAAAGCACTAAATTCCATAACAAGTGGAATTACTGATTTAGAATTTACAAAAGTTATGAACTATGATCTTGCCAAGGAAATATGGGACAAACTTATTGGTATCTATGATGGAGACTCCAAGGTCAAAAAGGTGAAACTCCAAACACATAGAAGACAATTTGAGAGCCTTAAGATGGATGATGAAGAAGATATTGCAGCCTATTTCCTCCGAGTAGCTGAATTTGTCAACTCACTCAAAGGCCTAGGTGAAACCGTTGAAGAAAGAACAGTTGTCCAAAAGGTTTTGAGATCACTTCCAGAACGTTTTGATTCCAAATTCAGTGCCATAGAGGAATTGAAGGAGTTGGATGATCTAAAAATGGATGAACTTCATGAGATTCTCATTGCATATGAAATGAGAAAAGGAATCCATAGCTCCAAGGAAGCTACATTCAAAGCTTCAAGGTTATCATAGAAAAGAAGAAAAGATAATAATAGCAGTGATGATTCTGACACTAAATCTGAACTAGCCTAATTCGTAGAAAAACTAAGGAAAGGCTCCAAGCTCAAAGGTAAGTATCCTCTCATTTGTCTTAAATGTGGAAGAATACGAAATTATGCTGTAAAACGTCCTCATAATCACAATAATGATGATGAAGACAAATATAAAAATAATATATTCAAGAAGAAAGGGTTTAACAAGAAGAACTTCTTCTCCAAACAAGAGGACTCTGATGAAGAAGAATTTGTGATTACTAAGAATAAATCAACTAAAGATATATTTCTACTAAAAAGAGATGATGATGAGTCTGATAAGGAAGATAACTATGATGAAGACAATGAAGTATTATTTATGGCATTCACAAATAAATATTATTCTGAAAAAAGAAGAAGGAAATATGGATGATATACTAAAGAGTGACATTGAAGAAAATGAGAAATTCCGAAAGAAGGTCATTTCTCTCAAAGTTGAAAAAGAGGAAGAAAAAAGGAAGGAAGAGTTCTTGAACAATAAACTAAAAGAAAGAGAAAAAATTTGCGGAAAACGTGAAACTGAAGTTGCTTCCCTAAGAAAAGAATTGGATCACATTAAAAAGAGTTACTAGAGCTCTAAAACTCTTGATAACATTCTTAATACACAATTACCTCGGAATGACAAGTCTGGAATTGGTTTCAAAGGAGAATCATCCAGTACGAAGGAGAATGTGAAAACTCAAAAAAATTATGCTGACATCCTGTACAGTCATCCAAAAGAAGATAACCCATCCCACCAAGAGCAAAGGTCCACCTTTAACAACCCAAGAAATGAAGGAATACTACCTCCAAGGAAGAATACGACATCAAGTCAAGGCTATATTAACAGGTATCGATCAATATTTTTTAGTCATTTCTTTCATTGTAAAAACTTTGGCCATCAAGCTAAGTATTATAAAGCTAATAACGATAATGGTTCAAGATATAAGACTAATCATCAAAGCAAGCCACGTATCCTAAAAACACAGGGACATATTGAGACTTATAATTCATTTGATCATTTGGCTAAGTATGATCCTATTTTCTCAAAATGAAATAATTATGGCCATGATACGAAAAATTGTTCCTCCAAACATGAAGAAACCACTACTGATAAATGTGGTCTAGCTCCACATGCACATAGTGATGAAAATCAATGGTTTGTGGACAGTGGGTGCTCAAGGCACATGATAGGTGACCAAAATAAGTTTATAACATTAAATCATGGAAATGTACCTTTTGGAAGTGGATCTGCTAAAATTGCAAAAAAAGGGATCGTTTCTTTTTAATGGAAAGGGAAAATCTCAAAATGAATTACTGGTGGAAGGACTCAAACACAATCTTTTAAGTGTCAGCCAGATTTGTGACCAAGGACATAATGTTGTCTTCAATACTAAAATTTGTGAGATAAGGAATTCCTCCTCAGGAAAACTTGTGGAAAAAGGAGTTAGAACACTAGACAACGTATATATCCTGAGTAAAATTCAAGAAGATATATGCTATATAAGTCGAGAAGATGAAAATTGGTTATGGAACAAACAATTAGGGCATCTAAGCTTTGATAACTTGGTTAATATCAGCAAAACAAATGCAGTAAGGGACATTCCAAAAATTGTCAAGCTAGATCAAGTCATGTGTGGTCCATGCCAACATGGAAAACAAACTAGAACTTGCTTCAAGACTAAGGAGATCTCAACATCAAAGCCTTTGGAGATCATACATGTTGATTTATGTGGACCAACTATAACTCCAGCTCTACAAGGTGAAAGGTACTTTTCTCTATTTGTTGATGACTATACTAGAATGATGTGGGTATATTGTATAAAGTTTAAATATGAAGCATTTGGGTGTCTTAAGAATTTCAAAGCCCTTGTGGAAAATAAAAAAAGAATAAAAAATCAAGTGTCTTAGAATAGATAGAGGAGGATAATTTACTTCCAAGGAATCCATTGATTTCTCTAATCTACATGGAATCAAAAGATAAATTTCCGTAGCTAGAACTCCTAAACAAAATGGAGTAGTGGAAAGAAGAAACAAAACCATGCAATGAATGGGAAGAACAATGTTACTAGCAGTTGATTTACAAGCTAAGTTTTGGAGAGAAGGATTTGGTGTAGCAGTGTATACTTTGAAAAGAGTCCAACTAAGACTGAATAGTGACAAAAATCCATATGAATTATGGAAAGGAAGATCCACTTTGGTAAGATACTTCAGAATTTTTGAAAGTAAATGCTTTATGAAGGTCAATGGTGAATCACTAGGAAAGTTTGATTCTCAGGTTGATGAGGGAATATTTCTTGGACGTTTTGCAAGGAGAAAGGCATAAAAATGCTTCAATAATCGACTACGAAAGATAGTAGAAAGCATTGATGTGAAGATTGATGAGGCACTCCCAGAAAAATAAATTGAAGTATGTGGAGAAGGTTCTTTCCTTGAATATTTCGAAGAAGATACAACAAAAGAAGAAAAAGATCAAGAAAAACAAAAGGAACCATCTCAGAATCTAGAAAAAGTAAAGTTTGTTCAAAAGAATCATCTGGAAGAACAAATTTTCGGTTATACAAATGATGGAGTACAAACTCAAAGAAGGATGACTAATACACCAAGGAAAGATGATTTTGCCTTACTATCTATGGTAGAACTAGAAAACTTTCCTCAAGCGAGTAAGGACCCTCATTAGGTAAAATAAATGGAAGAAGAAGTGTCCCAAATAGAAAAGAATGAAACATGAGAACTTGTACCTTGTCCAAAAGATAAAAATATAACTGTAACCAAGTGGGTGTTCAAAAGAAAATGAATGAAGATGGACAAATCATCAGAAATAAGGCAAGGCTTCTTTGTAAAGGTTGTTCAAAAATAGGAGGAATCGACTTTGAAGAAAAATTTGCACCTATAACTCATATGGAGGCTATAAGAATGTTTTTGGCATTTTCTTGTTCAAAATGATTCAAAATTTATCAAAAGGACGTGAAATCTGCATTTCTAAATGGTGATCTAAAAGAAGAAGCTTACATGGAGAAATCGGAAGGGTTCGACCTAGCAGAAGGAAAATAATTTGTATGCAAGTTGAAAGAGGCACTATATGGATTAAAAAAAGCTCCTCGAGCTTGGTACACAGGATTGGATCATTATATACAACAACAAGGATTCAAAAAGAGAGTGGAAGGAAGCAATCTCTACATGAATATGGATGAAGACAAACTGCTAGTCACTCTTGTAGATGTTGATGATCTGATTTTTTCCAACAATGATGATGAGATGAACCATGAATTTTCTCAAAATATGTCGAAATAGTTCGAAATTTCAATGATTGGTGAGTTGTCTTATTTCCTTGGACTACAAGTAACTCAATTAAATAATAAGAACTTATGAAATTTTGTCTTCTGAAACTACAACTTATCATTTATTGCTTATTAAAAAACCACATAAAGAATGTTACATATGCTAGCATGAGGATGGGGTTGGGAAAAGGGACAAATAATAAAGCATAATTTCTAACATCAGGACTATAATTTTAAATCATATTCTAAATGATATATAAAATTACAAATTTTCCATGTAAAATTGTTTTGTTAAACCTTTAAAATTCCTTCATGCCAAATGAGGATCTTATCTGATGTTGATCCATATGATTGCCCATAGTTAAGGCCATTGTACTCTTGGATTTTATAATAGTATGGTTCCCCAAGCTTATATAGAACTCCAATTTTCTCCATCCCTACAAATTTAGAATAAGAAAGTAAGTGAATATATCAACAAAAACCTAAACTCTAAATAAATTTCTAAAACTTACTAGTAACAGATTTGGTGACATTGCATAAAACTTGGAAATACTGTGACGATATCCTCATCTTGGATTTTGGTTTCATCTGTACCCATGTGTATAGATTTTTTATGGCATACACACCAAGGACAAAAATTATTCCCCATTTGAGAAACATTAGTATTGCATACTAAATGACATATGGCCACTAGATCACTACCGTTCCATATCCTAATGGGATACCATCTTGTGACAGTCTATTTCATTGTTCCATCAAGTTATCCTCATTTTTAGGATCAGAAGCATGTGCTAAAACTTTTTTAATATTCTTCCTTTCCATCCCATTTCCCACGGGTTACACAAGACATTGATTCATTATCTTCTAGTAACTCAAATAATATCTCACATACTTTCCCGCCTTAATAATAACGCACATGAGAATTAGTACCAAGTTTGAAAGAAACTTTAATGATTTTACTACCAATCCTCTTTTCATATGACTTAACCATGGAGGAAGCATATGACTTTACTTTCTTCACTTTAACTCCATATGTGAAACCATCGGTTCTTTCCCAACCCATATCAATATCCTTGGCTTCTTTGCTCCAATTTTTCATTTCATCTAGAACTGGAGTACAATTAGCTTGAGTAAACAGAGTGTTAGCGCTTGAAATTTCACCTCAGGCTGAGAAAGGTAAACCTCAAGGCCACATCAAACCACTTAGCCTCGTAGCTAGCCCTACGGGGCAGGAGAGGGCTCTCTCCGGTCTATCTCGATAAAGATCTTCAATGGGCGAGATAACCAATAGGGTAACACTGATTTTAGGCTAGTAAACTGATCAAAAGGGTTGATTTGGGATTTTTAGGGTTTTTGGTGGAAAATTGGGGAAATGGCAATTTTAGGTGCGGGGATTGGACACAGTTTTCGCAGGGGGTTCTTTGGGGCGAGGTAGGAAACAATATTGATGACTTTAATAGAGATGGATGGATGAGAATGACCGGTGAGGAGTTAAAGAGACCAAGCAATAACCTTGAATTCCCTTTAAACAGTCGAAAACATTGATATTAAGCAAACTTAAAAGCAGAGCATGACAGTCATGAGTTCTACTTTAACACTTCATTTGCCTAATGTGCAGAAGGAAAAGTAAGGAAATGATTCACATAACACACTTACAAGTACAAAGGGAAACACACCATCAATACATGTGACCACAAGAATCCCAAAAAGGACTGCAAAACCCTGGTCTTCCTTTGCCAAAAATTGCAGAGATACAGTGAGTAATACAATAAGAGCTTCTCCCTCAAGAGTCCAACCATGAAAATGAGCAAGAGAGTACATAATATAGATCATCTAACATCTTTTCCTGCCTCTAAGGGTCGAGCTCACTATCCTAGGAGCTGTTTCAACCAATTCTAAACTAAGCACTGAAAACTAGGCAGTCGAAACAACTTGCCTCTATAAACTAGGAAACCAATTCATTCATTTAATTTTCACCTATCTCATGAATGAATCTTCCAGAAGAGATACATAAGTGTAAAAGTGTCATAAATTTACATCATTTAAAACAAGAAGGATAAAAATCAACTCCAAAAAGTCAAACACAGTCAAAACTGCGTTTTGCTGAGCTGTAGGCTGAAATCCTGAGCAATTTGCCTGACGGGTCGCGTGCCAAATCCTGACGGGTCACGCGCCTTTGAGAGCACTTTTGGGGCACTTTCAGGTGTCCAAATGAGGCAAGAGTAGGCTTGTTGGAAAGGTATGTGAGTCTACTTTCCAACCCAACTAGAATTTCTGAATTTGGTTGTCATTTTCCCCTCCAAAATTGCAATCTCCCAAGACTGCTTTCTGTGTGTCAAAAATGTGGCAGAAAGTCATTTTTTGCTTTTTTTTTTACTTTCAGGAGGCCCAAAACTTCATAAAATCTCTTGGCAATGGGTGAGCATGTGTAACTTTTCATGCCAAATCTAGAAATGCTGAGTTTTTTGAAAATAGAGTTGCCAAGTGAAAGGGTCGCGCAGGGGGTGAGACCCGTCAAGCGGAAAAACCTGTTTTTTGCCTTAAAAACCAAAAATCACCCAAAATGCTCAAAATTTCTTGGAATTTGTGCTGGGGCTAAGCTATTTAGTGCCATGCTCCTTCAAGGAAGCCTCGGCCAAGATGTGGAGGGAATCGGGCCTTTTTCTCCGTTTTTGTGCTTTGACCAACCGCCTTTGGAGCACCTTCATCTTTGCCTTGCACACATGCATCTGTGCCCAATAATGATTCTTCATGTTTTTCAGCAATTTCTTATCTTGGTTGGTCTTAGCCAACAGCCTCTCTAAATGAGCATTGAGCCGGATAAGCATAGCCTCTCGCTCAACTGGCACTAAATCACCAGGTCTTCTTCGATTCAAGTTGCGGTCACTACGAATCCTCCACAACTCATCAAGAGTTTGCTCATCCTCCAACTGCTTGTTGCGCTGTTCTAGATATGAGATTGTCCATTGTGCCCCTTCTAATCTCTTCTGCAATGCATCATTTTCAGCTCTAAGGTGTTGAATGATCTCCTTTGACTCTAGGCTAGGAGAACTGTCATCAAGATCAACAAGCTCTATATCTGGAACACCTGATGGCCCCTCATCAATCCTGGGCTGTTTTCCCCTCTCTGATACCTGTGCTGCTGTCGGAGACGAGGCCCCTTCCACCTGGTGTGGAGATAGCACTCGTGGTGCTGATGAAGAAGGCGAGACCCCTTCCACCTGGTGTGGAGAAAATACTCGCCTAGCTGCTGCAAATAAGGCCCTGTGGTCTCTCTGATAAGTGACCAATGGAGAAGAGCTGACATGGCTAGTCCCGGGGATATCATGCTGCTGTGATGGTCCTCCCTCCTCATGAACAATCTCCGGATGTGGTGGTGGTGCTGTAAAGAACTCACGAGAGATGAACTCCTCCCATGTGATGCCCTACTGAGCCAACTGATGTCTGACCACAAGCTGAATCAAACCGTAATGATAGAGGCTCCTATACTGTTGTGCTGGGCTCTTCCTCTGCATCAAGGGCACCATCCTCTCAATGTTCTGGCACATGAAAACAGGGATGTTCATCATCCGTACCCGTGTGAAATGCATCATCAGGCGAATATGGTACGAATATATCTGTGAAAATCTGCCCCCACAGGTGAAAAAGAGCATGATAAGCCTCATCATGGGAGCATACTCACTCCTCAAAAATCTGAAGGGAAATACACCCGTCAAATGTCTCATGAATGCAGGTCTAATGAAAGGCTCAAACTGAACACTGTCCAACATCCTGCGCTTGTTCCACACCTCTCCGACATTCGGTATCCCTGTGGCTTGAGTAATCATCTCGGGTGTCAATGTAAAATCCACCCCAGCAAGGTTCACATGTCCATCATGAAAATGCAAAACAAATAAGCGAGCCAACTCCCTGTGATGCTGAATCCGAGAGATCCTCTCGCAAAACTCATAACAAGACATATAACGGAAACATGATACTGCCATTGGACAAGCCTGCAAATCGGTCAAAGAGGTGGGCTCCTCTCTCCTATGATGACCGCCCTTTCCACCCTTGTGAGGCCTCCTCTGTTCCTCAAACTCTGAAGCTGATGCATGGTCATCACTTTGCTCATAATTGGTTTTGGTTTCTGACATTGTTTTAGGAGCAAAGTGGCTGAAATGTACTGCTGTTTCTGCTTTGCAAAATGCTGATTAAAATGTTGTTTCAAGGGGACAAGGAGCACAAGGGAAATGTTAGGGAAGGGATATTTTAAAGGGAAACTGGGAATAATAATGAAACAGGGAGTTTAGGGAAAGGATTATTGCATATACATTATTTTCCAAATTTATTTACAATAATGATATGGGAGGAAGGGCTAGGGTTTAATTTTTCTTTTATTTCTTGGGAAGAAGGGTAGGGTTTAGGGCTCTTTAACAAATTTGGAAGGGAAATTTACATAAAATGATAAGGAAAATGTAATGGGAGGTGGAAAAAATGAGAACAATGGGATACCTCAAAACAACATAATAAACCCTAGCAATTTTTACAACTTCAAGCCAAAGCATAATAGAGACTTCTACTTGCAAATGGAGACCTTTACAAATATAATCATGACCTTCTTGAACTGTAACAAGCAATAATGTTTTATGATGGAGGGCCTACCTTGCACAATTTAGCAATTTGTGGCTCCTTGGCAAATTTGCTGGCGGTTTTGCAGAGAGAGCGCTGATGGGTCGCGCGCCTCTGACGGGTCACGCGTGTTGTAAATTAACACTGGCGGAGGGTGCCTGACGGGTCGCGCGCCTCTGACGGGTCGCGCGCCTGGTTCGACGAGTCGCGCGCCTTCCCAACTCACAAACTTCACTGAAACTCTCTTGCAATCAGTTGCTCTATCACTTGGATGAATAATGAGGCTTGATAGAGGGAGATTAGGGCTTTTATAGCCTTGTTTGAATTAATTTCATATCATAACCCACTTTATAATGTTTTTCCATGACACTTTATAAACTTGACTTTTTGGTTTCCTTTTGTCCTGAAATTGATTGATTTGATGCTTTTCTTTGATAATTTTTGCAGGGATAGCATCTGAGGGATCTTGACAAGGGAGCCAGGGTTACATGCTGTCCTTTGAATCATTTTGAATTTTTACAATTTTTACAAAATTTTGAGAAATGACCTTGGCAAATTTTGAGAAATGACCTTGGCTTTAAAAACAGGGTTTTTAAATCCAAGGTGAAAATTAACTGTACAAGATGAAAGTTTTCGAAGAAACACTTTGAAAATCATCCCTCTGGCTTGTTGGGCACTTATTGACCTTCAAAGACATGACCTTGAAAACAAATTTGACCTCAACCCTAGACCTAAAAATTTTGACCTAAAGACAAAGACAAGTAACCTTGAACAGTTTAATGACTAAAACAATTTGATCCAGCAGTGCCAAGAGGGGGACAAAGACACCAGCTCCTCCATCATGGTTATGGCATGCCTAACGGAATGCAAAGAATGACACTGATGAGACACCTATTTATGCAAATGCAAAGAGCTTTGATCGCTGATGGAGGCTACTAGACCGACTCTAACATTGGCTCCAATGGGGATGGTAGCTCCTTGGAGGTACCAAGAACCTTAGACCTCTGGGAGAGCAGACCAGTGCTTTATCATCATTGGGCAATGGAGTCTATTATTTCGGCAAACGACATAAAACTTTGAGACATTTATTGAATGAAAACTTGACTGAAAACTGACTGAAACTTAACTGAAACTTGACTCAAACCGACTCGATGGCAAACTGAAATAACTTGAAAAACTCACTCAACAGACCAAACACAAATGACTCATGACTGACTTAAATCAAGACTTTTCAAAGCTTTTTGAAGGGCAGCAGTCCATCAAGATTTGAAATCATGATGACAACCACCTGTGTTTCTTACAAGACAATATACATCAAACTATATCAAAATGCCAATGCAACCAATCAAGCAGATGCCTTCTTGACTGATTCTTCCTATCAGAACTTCTGGTCAATAGCACAAACCTATCACTGGGCATCCAAAAACATAGTTGACCATATTCTCCTTCATCACTGAATACTGCAATAATCACCTTCACTGTTGACTGCAACAGGGCTGCCATTGGATCTTGAAAAACATGAACTTTAGCCACTGCCACCTCCTGCTGAAAGATCAAGGTGTCCTTTGTTTCAAATTCTGATCTACCTTCATCATGTGCTTCAAAAAATTTTGAACAAGTAGATGAGCAGATCTCCTCTTGAAATAATATTTCAAAACATGAGACATATGAGGAAGAATCTGAAAGGTAATCCTGTATGCTCTGATCTTCTGTAGTCTGACAATATGGTAGGTCATCTTCAAATGATATGACAGTCGGAGTATCATCTTTGTGAAGGAAAACATTATCTATTTGCTGATCTACAAGACAGTCATCTTTTTCAACAGAGGAAGAAGTTTTCCCAACACTTTCCTGACTATGTGTGCACTGCAAATCTGCTGTAGCTTGGGCTGTAACAAGACCTTTCAAGAGCTGATCTATCTCCTCTTCAGACAAAGGAGACAATGCCTTTTTTTCTTCTTATGCTTAAACAGTAATTATCTTCATACGATAGGGCACTCAAACTATTATTTATTACTGAGCTATTGAAAGGAGATTCATCATTTACTTGCACAAAGGTCTCACCTTGTTGTTCATGAACATCTGAATCCAAAACTCTGTCTATGATCTCAACAGCAGAGCTCTCTTTGATGGGTTGCATGCTGCTGTCTTCTGTGGGTAGATCTGAAACAAGCTCTTCTCTTTCATCATCTTCCACTATATGACCATCTTCAGCCTGCTGATCTTGATTCTGCTGCAAAATTTCTTGATCATCTTGATGGGTATCCTCTAAGTTTTTTTTATGCTGCTGAAATGGATTCTCATACAGGGCCTCCATGATCTCGACATCCATAAAATTATCATCTTCATAATATTTCTCAAGGCTTTCAATAAAACTATAAGCATGCTTGCAACAGTCTTGAACTAAATTTAATGATGGATAAGAGTCCATATATCTTTCAATGAACATAGCATGAAAATCCTTTAAACAGTAAATACAAGCAGGTGGCAAACTTTCATACCAAGATTGGGCTTCACCTTCCAGAGTGGCCAGGAATATCTTCATCAAGCAATCTTCAGGAAAATCCACCTTCAACTTGTGAATATGCATATGAAATCTAACTAGATGTAAAGCAGCATCCTTCTTACCATCATCATTAAATGTAGGCAAATTCCTTGACCAATCTACCTTCGGAATTTTATTTGGAAAACCGGGGATGTGATCTCGACTCAAGGGAGCATATCTTCTTGCAATCCGATCCATCTTGAAAATCTCAAAGCTACTGATCTCTCTGCAGTGAAGTCACCATGAAGCATTGATCTCTGGAGTTTTCAGTGAAGGAGTCGCCAGTGAATGATTTCAGCCTTGTCAGTGTCTGATCGTTGTCCACTATCAACAATCAGATCTGAACTTGATACATGTACTGGGGTAAAATGCAATCGAAGTGGCCGTATTCACAAGCTCACGGAGATTGACTGAAGCAGCGTTTATCTACTTCCGCTTATGCAAAGCAAAAGCGTTTCGAAGGCTACCTGGCATAACTTCAGGCTCCGTCTAAGACTTATGAAACAAACACATCAACCCACAAACAAGTTTGTTCTCCCCAGTATGGTCGCCAGTATGTTAGCGCTTGAAATTTCACCTCAGGCTGAGAAAGGTAAACCTCAAGGCAACATCAAACCACTTAGCCTCGTAGCTAGCCCTACGGGGCAGGAGAGGGCTCTCTCCGGTCTATCTCAATAAAGATCTTCAATGGGCGAGATAACCAATAGGGTAACACTGATTTTAGGCTAGTAAACTGATCAAAAGGGTTGATTTGGGATTTTTAGGGTTTTTGGTGGAAAATTGGGGAAATGGCAATTTTAGGTGCGGGGATTGGACACAGTTTTCGCAGGGGGTTCTTTGGGGTGAGGTAGGAAACAGTATTGATGCCTTTAATAGAGATGGATGGATGAGAATGAACAGTGAGGAGTTAAAGAGAGCAAGCAATAACCTTGAATTCCCTTTAAACAGTCGAAAACATTGATATTAAGCAAACTTAAAAGCAGAGCATGACAGTCATGAGTTCTACTTTAACACTTCATTTGCCTAATGTGCAGAAGGAAAAGTAAGGAAATGATTCACATAACACACTTACAAGTACAAAGAGAAACACACCATCAATACATGTGACCACAAGAATCCCAAAAAAGACTGCAAAACCCTGGTCTTCCTTTGCCAAAAATTGCAGAGATACAGTGAGTAATACAATAAGAGCTTCTCCCTCAAGAGTCCAACCATGAAAATGAGCAAGAGAGTACATAATATAGATCATCTAACATCTTTCCCTGCCTCTAGGGGTCGAGCTCACTATCCTAGGAGCTGTTTCAACCAATTCTAAACTAAGCACTGAAAACTAGGCAGTCGAAACAACTTGCCTCTATAAACTAGGAAACCAATTCATTCATTTAATTTTCACCTATCTCATGAATGAATCTTCCAGAAGAGATACATAAGTGTAAAAGTGTCATAAATTTACATCATTTACAAAAAGAAGGATAAAAATCAACTCCAAAAAGTCAAACACAGTCAAAACTGCGTTTTGCTGAGCTGTAGGCTGAAATCCTGAGCAATTTGCCTGACGGGTCGCGTGCTAAATCCTGACGGGTCGTGCGCCTTTGAGAGCACTTTTGGGGCACTTTCAGGTGTCCAAATGAGGCAAGAGTAGGCTTGTTGGAAAGGTCTGTGAGTCTACTTTCCAACCCAACTGGAATTTCTGAATTTGGTTGTCATTTTCCCCTACAAAATTGCAATCTCCCAAGACTACTTTCTGTGTGTCAAAAATGTGGCAGAAAGTCATTTTTTGCTTGTTTTTTGACTTTCAGGAGGCCCAAAACTTCATAAAATCTCTTGGCAATGGGTGAGCATGTGTAACTTTTCATGCCAAATCCAGAAATGCTGAGTTTTTTTAAAATAGAGTTGCCAAGTGAAAGGGTCGCGCGGGGGGTGAGACCCGTCAAGCGGAAAAACCTGTTTTTTGCCTTAAAAACCAAAAATCACCCAAAATGCTCAAAATTTCTTGGAATTTGTGCTGGGGCTGAGCTATTTAGTGCCATGCTCCTTCAAGGAAGCCTCGGCCAAGATGTGGAGGGGATCGGGCCTTTTTCTCCGTTTTTGTGCTTTGACCAACCGCCTTTGGAGCACCTTCATCTTTGCCTTGCACACATGCATCTGTGCCCAATAATGATTCTTCATGTTTCTCAGCAATTTCTTATCTTGGTTGGCCTTAGCCAACAGCCTCTCTAAATGAGCATTGAGCC
Source organism: Pinus tabuliformis (assembly GCA_031772625.1). Classification (NCBI taxonomy): domain Eukaryota; kingdom Viridiplantae; phylum Streptophyta; class Pinopsida; order Pinales; family Pinaceae; genus Pinus; species Pinus tabuliformis. The sequence continues at coordinate 961,602,590 of CM062806.1, read as the reverse complement.
GGATAAGCATAGCCTCTCGCTCAACTGGCACTAAATCATCGGGTCTTCTTCGATTCAAGTTGCGGTCACTACGAATCCTCCACAACTCATCAAGAGTTTGCTCATCCTCCAACTGCTTGTTGCGCTGTTCTAGATATGAGATTGTCCATTGTGCCCCTTCTAATCTCTTCTGCAATGCATCATTTTCAGCTCTAAGGTGCTGAATGATCTCCTTTGACTCTAGGCTAGGAGAACTGTCATCAAGATCAACAAGCTCTATATCTGGAACACCTGATGGCCCCTCATCAATCCTGGGCTGTTTGCCCCTCTCTGATACCTGTGCTGCTGTCGGAGATGAGGCCCCTTCCACCTGGTGTGGAGATAACACTCGTGGTGCTGATGAAGAAGGCGAGACCCCTTCCACCTAGTGTGGAGAAAATACTCGCCTAGCTGCTGCAAATAAGGCCTTGTGGCCTCTCTAATAAGTGACCAATGGAGAAGAGCTGACATGGCTAGTCCCGGGGATATCATGCTGCTGTGATGGTCCTCCCTCCTCATGAAAAATCTCTGGATGTGGTGGTGGTGCTGTAAAGAACTCACGAGAGATGAACTCCTCCCACAAGCTGAATCAAATCGTAATGATAGATGTCTGACCACAAGCTGAATCAAATCGTAATGATAGAGGCTCCTATATTGTTGTGCTGGGCTCTTCCTCTGCATCAAGGGCACCATCCTCTCAATGTTCTGGCACATGAAAACAGGGATGTTCATCATCCGTAGCCGTGTGAAATGCATCATCAGGCGAATATGGTACGAATATATCTGTGGAAATCTGCCCTCACAGGTGAAAAAGAGCATGATAAGCCTCATCATGGGAGCATACTCACTCCTCAAAAATCTGAAGGGAAATACACCCGTCAAATGTCTCATGAATGCAGGTCTAATGAAAGGCTCAAACTGAACACTGTCCAACATCCTGCGCTTGTTCCACACCTCTCCGACATTTGGTATCCTTGTGGCTTGAGTAATCATCTCGAGTGTCAATGTAAAATCCACCCCAGCAAGGTTCACATGTCCATCATGAAAATGCAAAACAAATAAGCGAGCCAACTCCCTGTGATGCTGAATCCGAGAGATCCTCTCGCAAAAATCATAACAAGACATATAACGGAAACGTGATACTGCCATTGGACAAGCCTGCAAATCGGTCAAAGAGGTGGGCTCCTCTCTCCTATGATGACCGCCCTTTCCACCCTTTTGAGGCCTCCTCTGTTCCTCAAACTCTGAAGCTGATGCATGGTCATCACTTTGCTCATAATTGGTTTCGATTTCTGACATTGTTTTAGGAGCAAAGTGGCTGAAATGTACTGCTGTTTCTGCTTTGCAAACTGCTGATTAAAATGTTGTTTCAAGGGGACAATGAGCACAAGGGAAATGTTAGGGAAGGGATCTTTTAAAGGGAAACTGGGAATAATAATGAAACAGGGAGTTTAGGGAAAGGATTATTGCATATACATTATTTTCCAAATTTATTTACAATAATGATATGGGAGGAAGGGCTAGGGTTTAATTTTTCTTTTGATTTCTTGGGAAGAAGGGTAGGGTTTAGGGCTCTTTAACAAATTTGGAAGGGAAATTTACATAAAATGATAAGGAAAATGTAATGGGAGGTGGAAAAAATGAGAACAATGGGATACCTCAAAACATCATAATAAACACTAGCAATTTTTACAACTTCAAGCCAAAGCATAATAGAGACTTCTACTTGCAAATGGAGACCTTTACAAATATAATCATGACCTTCTTGAACTGTAGCAAGCAATAATTTTTTATGATGGAGGGCCTACCTTGCACAATTTAGCAATTTGTGGCTCCTTGGCAAATTTGCTAGCGGTTTTGCAGAGAGAGCGCTGATGGGTCACGCGCCTCACCCAACGGGTCGCGCACGTTGTAAACTAACACTGGCGGAGGGTGCCTGACGTGTCGCGCGCCTTCCCAACTCACAAACTTCACTCAAACTCTCTTGCAATCAGTTGCTCTATCACTTGGATGCATAATGAGGCTTGATAGAGGGAGATTAGGGCTTTTATAGCCTTGTTTGAATTAATTTCATATCATAACCCACTTTATAATGTTTTTCCATGACACTTTATAAACTTGACTTTTTGGTTTCCTTTTGTCCTGAAACTGATTGATTTGATGCTTTTCTTTGATAATTTTTGCAGGGATAGCATCTGAGGGATCTTGACAAGGGAGCCAGGGTTACATGCTGTCCTTTGAATCATTTTGAATTTTTACAATTTTTACAAAATTTTGAGAAATGACCTTGGCAAATTTTGAGAAATGGCCTTGGCTTTAAAAACAGGGTTTTTAAATCCAAGGTGAAAATTAACTGTACAAGATGAAATTTTTCGAAGAAACACTTTGAAAATCATCCCTCTGGCTTGCTGGGCACTTATTGACCTTCAGAGACATGACCTTGAAAACAAATTTGACCTCAACCCTAGACCTAGAAATTTTGACCTAAAGACAAAGACAAGTAACCTTGAACAGTTTAATGACTAAAACAATTTGATCCAACAGTGCCAAGAGGGGGACAAAGACACCAGCTCCTCCATCATGGTTATGGCATGCCTAACGGAATGCAAAGAATGACACTGATGAGACACCTATTTATGCAAATGCAAAGAGCTTTGATCGCTGATGGAGGGCTACTAGACCGACTCTAACACAGAGCATGACAATCAATTTGTTTCAAACATTCCAAAGCCTTATAGGTCATGGTTGATTCAATAAATATGAAAGTAATATTTCTAGGCATAAAATCCTTGTGGATCTCTTTCATAACAATTGAATGATTTTTTTCAAATACTCCATCTAGGTGTTAAATAACATCCTCAGTTTTGGACTCTTTATTATAGTTTTTTCTCCTGAAGTGCCCAATTCCATCAATAATGTCATCTTCTTCTACATCTTGAAGTGACTTCCTAGAGAACCATCTACCAATTTCCCTAAATTTCTTCTTCCCCTCATCTGCTTTGCAGTTAAACCATCCTACGCGCTTCTTAAGACTTAGCAAGGGTGTCCTCAAGTGGTTTCTTCGTGACCTTCTAGTATAATGTGTAGTTTGATCAGTTGAACAACCTCCAAGGATTGCTCCTAAAGCTTGTCATTTGCAGAATTTGGATTTTATGTTGGTACATTTCTATCCATTTGACCATGAAATGTATTGTTTCTTTCCATTGTTTCATGACTTTTAGTTGCATCTACACTCTCATTGGATGCCTATTGAAATTGTTGTCCATTAGGTAGGACTAAAATTTCATTCGCTTCAACTGTTACTGGATACAAAGGTTTCCTTCGTTGTTCATCAACATTTTTATTTTCCACAATTTGCTTGCATAGTGGACATTGAGTTTCAACATGTGTTGCATCTGATATGCAAATGCATTATTGCATGTTTCTTAAGGTAAATTCATGACATTATGTTGTGGTATGGAGTTCTGATATACAGATGTTTGACGTTGTTGATGCGCAACACAGTTAGCAACTCTTTTACCTCCAATAGGAGTGAATAGAAGGTCAATTTTATGTGGTCCTAGAATTGGAATATTAGGAATTTCTATTCATTTTCATCATCCTCTTTTTCGACAAACATTCTATTGAGATTGTTGGTTTGAATGATCCATTCATGTGTTCTAGTAATTATTCACCATATGCTATGGTTCTATTGTTTGCAAAGGATTCTAGGGTTTTATTTGTTGTGACTGAGGAGTCAATTTCTAAAATGTTGGGTCTATTTGGGTCTCTAGTGAATTCCTTCTATCTTGCAATTGGCATAATTGAGGAAGAATAAGTTAGTTTCCAATTTCAAATCTTGTCTATCTTTACAATATCAATAGAGGAATGTTATTTCCAAATATGTGTGCCTATCCCATTCCAAAAAACCATTTACTATAATTATTTTATAATAGGGAATGGCTTTCATTTTTATTAAACTAAGGGGCATCTCATGAATACAAGACAAACCTTAGGTTTTTTGCTCAACAATGACATTTTTAGCCCAAATTGAAAAACAAAGTGTATAGTGAGGTATGTTGTAACAATTTCTTGTTCCAAAAAATTTCCAAAAATAGTTTTATTTTATTTTCACTTCATATAAATAGTTTACATCTTAATATAGTTTACATCTTATGCTATAAAACACTATGTTAAATAGGTTGTTTAAATGAAACCATTTTTATGAAGTTTCCTCTCTAAAATGATTTTAGGCCCCTCATCAAAATTGTTTACTTCCCTACCCTACCCCCGAAATCCCACTCCGATTTCAAGTCACGTCAAAGGGATTTGGTGCTAATGGTTATTAAAGCTTTATAATTGAAAAGAGGATTCACACAATAAACAAGAAAGTCTTAGCCACCCATTATTCCAAACATTTCTTCTGTTCAGTGCAGTCAGTCACAATAAGCGAAGAATTCATAACAACCAGGGTACGAAAATTGTCACGAGACTAATCAATTGTTGGGTATTTATCATTTTTCTTCCTCTTAGTCATGTTTATATTTATTGAATTCATGAAAAAGAAAGAAAACCAATCGAGTAAAACTTAGGAGAAAACTCCAGCTCCCTCTGCTTCTGTAAAATTAGACGAGTTGCCATTAATTGACCTAGAAGCAAAAATTAAGGAAACCAAATGTGAATTTGATATATATAAATTACATAATTGGGCATCTCAAAAGTTTCAGGACAACAATGATGATTTTCCTCTCTGGTAGTCACTTTGCCCCAATTTATATTTTCGCGAACTTAACATTTTCTGGAATTTTTGGTATGGCGTTCTGATAAGTATCTTCTATGCGAGGGGGCTATCATTGCTAAAACTAGAGAGCCTTTGTTATATATCATCTATGAATCAATATCTCAGGTCCTTCAAGTTATTGTTCCTACGTCTCCCCATCCATTTTCTAGTGAGGTTTTATTTTAAATTTATCATAATTTGTCTCCTCAACAAAGAAAAACCATATTTGAGTCCTTTTTACCTGAAGGAGCTATTATTCCACAGCACAGTCCTCTCTATCCTTCAAGTGCCTTCCCAAAAATTTCCAAACAAATCATTTCCATATTGTCCTGTCTTTTAGGTTATGAGAATGATGAAGTAGTAGATGAAGTGATCTTTGCTTTCTTGTCAACTCATTCACCAGGAAATAAACCTTCAATTTTGTTCAATTTCGGTCAGTTTTTATTAGATATCATCCATGAATAGTTTTTGAGGTTTGGAATTGAAAGGGATTTCAAGCGTCAGTATGTCCTAGTTTACTTCTTCCTATGTTTTCAATCATAAAAAAATTCAAATACAACTTAAAAAGCAGGATTTACAGGGTAATCATTGGTCAATTTTTCATTGGACTTCATTAGTTAAAAAATATCATGAGGGATTCACTTTTACAAACTTTGTAGACCAATTTATTTTAGTATGCTTAATCTTTTACTCAGTGAGAAAGTACCAAGAATTTTTCCAAAAGTCAAGAATATTTTGCAACTAAGTGAACAAACTAAGTTGGGTGATTGGTACTTATATAAGAATTTTATTGAGATAAGAGTGTATGGATGTGAACTCTCTCCATATTGTTTTCCAGTATTTCTTCCAATCAATTTTTTTTCTATTGAGTTCATGAGACGGATTTTTAATGTAGATCAAGTACATTTTGTGTCAAAAAAGGAGTGTCTTTTCAAGCTCAAATCACAAGTGGAACCATTTGTTGTAAATACAAGAGTTGCGAATAAAGAGGTAGATTTTTTGTTATCACAAATGAAATTTTCACTTGGAATCAATTGTTCTTATGATCCAATTAGAAGAATCTCATCTATCAGAGTTAATCAGAATTCTAATCCCTATGTTCATTTACAAAGACAAAGATTGAAAAATATGCAAACAGAGACACTTGGGAATAAGGCATGCTAGAACAATTATGAGAAGAGAAAGAAGCAAAAAAATTAACAAGAATTAATGTTTTAGCAACCCCCCAATAGAAGGAAAAATAACTCAAGAGGGTAGTTCAAAATGTTTTAAAATTATAGGGAATCAAGTTCATGATTTACAAAAGACAAAGAATAAGGGATGTGAAAGAGACTATGTCATAAACTAGATCCTCATATATTTCTTCACCAACTACAGTTATTCTTTCAAGAGAGCCTGTTTTCAATTTGCAACAAATCGAAATAACAAAAGGACAATCTTCTCCTTCAACTCCTCCTTCTTCTAATCAAAGTATTTTCTCCAAGTTCATGGAAATTAAGAAGAAGAATGAAACTCTGAAGTCAATGACCTACTCTTAATTTTGGAAGCAAACTTCTTCAACAAAGAATAGATTTCTCTCAGCTCTAGATGTTGAAAAAGGACAATTTCAATTAGCTTTTCTTGAACCCAAGTTCCCAGGAGCTAAAGCTACAAGACAGTTCAAGACTTTTATATTTTATTTTAATCCTAAATAGATCCATCCTATTGATCATATTGATCTTCACAGACAGATAGGTAAAATGATTTATTCTACTCTAACTAGCTTAGCAATAAGTTTATCAAAATTGCAAAATTCATTAAATAATACTATTTCTGAGTTAAAGATGGAGAGAATATCTTCTCCTGCTAAAGACACCAGAATCAAATCATTGGAGGATATTGTTATTAAATTAGGTTTATATCCTCATGATATTAATTCTTCACGGGAGATTATAAAAAATATAAATGCAGATATTCAAGCTCTTCATAAGAGATTAAACATGTCTACTATAGAACATCTACAAAAAAAAGGATGTTGGAGAGCTTGAAAAGGAGAAAGAATTTCTTTTGCAAATGATGATTGAACACAACTTGCAGATGCAGGACATGGAATCCCAAATGGAGAAATTATTAAAGGAAAAAGAGAAAACACTACCCTCCACGTCTCAAATAATTCCAGAAGGAAATGAGGCAACAAAAGAATTATCACAGGCTTTATCATCCCTAAGTTTAAAGAAACAAGAAAATGATAATTTGAAAGAAACACTAGAAAAGGCTGAGAAAGAAAAAATAAGCTCTGATAATTCTTTAATTACTAAAATCAAAAAAAAAACTAGGTTGCAAAAACAACTTGAATGGCAACTAAGTCAGATTGACAGTGCTCAGTGTTTAATACAAGCTAAAGAAAATATTTGGATGAAAGTAATGTCTTCAGTATCTAACATTTGGTCATCAATTGAAATTATTGTTGAACAAGAAGAATTATTGGAACGAGCAGCGAAATCCATTAATGAGATCAACGACAAGCTTGGAAACAAACCCATCCAAGAAAACAAGATCATTAAGTTTTTAAATGCAAAGACAAAGCAGGAGCTAGAAGAATTGGGTATTAATGATAGAACTAATTCAGTTTCGAAAACTAGAAAATTATAACAAAGAAAAAATTAATGTTGCAAATGAAAGATAAATGTGAAAGTATGTAGACAGATAAATAAATTTTACAGAAAATTCTCTGTTTTACAACAAAAATTTCTATCTTCTTTTAAAAATTCACAAGGAAAAATGGTAACAGAAGAAGAGTATCAAAGATTATTGCACATGGTAGTAATGGATAAATCAAAATTTGTTGGAATAAAAGGAGCTCTAAGTGGTCAAAGTTTACTCGAGAAATTATCTGATGATCTATTTGTTTGTTATGAGATCAGACATTTGTTCATAGTTAAACCAACCTTTGAGAAATATACAGAAGTGGATTTTTAGGAAAATGGTTGCTTTAACTTATCCAATGGAAGATGAATGGGAGAAACTCGTTAATATCATTGCATAGTTCAGATAATCAGGGTAGCATTTTAGGAGAAAAATATATTTTAGCAGGTGATCAAGACAGTTCCAGAATTTGAGTGAAACCATAAGATAATTGAATATTATGGGATTGAATGCTCAAATCAAGGACAATTGAAGAAAATCAAGCTGAATATTTCCTATTTTTTTCAAATTGTTATTATATAACAAATTTGATGAAAGAACAAGGGTGGGATTGCCAAGTTGTTGGGATGAAAATGGTCAGTTGGTTTTGTGGGAATCATATGAGAAAATGTTGTCAAGTGTACAAAGTCAAATGAATAGGGTTCTTGAAGAAGTTGAAGCTCTAGGAGGTCAAACTATTGTAAATTATCTTCATCGTGACTTTCAGCTTCTATGGTTGGTGAAAATTTTCTTCCAAGCTAAGCCAAATTACTCCAAACAATCCATCTTACAGATGGCTTGTGAAAATTTTCTTGCCTATTAATTCCCAAATGAAACAATATGGAAAAAATGTGAAAAAATGATCACACCTCTAGAAGTATAGGTCATGGTAGGAGTTGATATCTAATCAACCCAATCAATGAAGTATTTTTATTTAATTTTGTAAATTTCAAGAATCATCATTTTTCTCTTTATGAGATTTTTTTGTATTTTAAAGTTTTATTAAGATAGTTTTAGTTAGAAGTTGTTAACATAGTTAAGCAGTTTTAACAGTTACTTTTGTAATTGATTTTCATGTAATATTTAAAGACATGGGAACCACAAACATGGGGTTTGAAGTTTTGAAATTTTGATCACTTGTGTAATGATTATGCTTCCTCGGAGAAAATAAAATCACCAGATTGATTCCAACACATTGGTGTATTTCACTGTGTTACTTTTCTTATGTGATCTCCATTTTTTTCTTTTTATAAAACACGTGTATGATGGTAGCATATTCATTTGAATGAGTTGCATATTTATTTATGTATCTTTAAGAGTTACATAAAATACATGTGATCTTTGTTCAAATAAACCTTAAAAGGCTCTCCACTATTTCTTCATCTTCATTCTTTGTCTAAATTATCCATATTTTATGTCTTAAGGTTTTAACTTTGGATTCTTTAAAGCCCAAGTTATAAGCCTTAACTCTAATTTTACTCTTTTCATAAATATATTTTAAATTGTTTGAAAATTGTATTTGTATGTAGTAAAGATTCAAAACCCAAGCCTGGTTCATGAAATTACATGTAAAAGGACAGGAATCCCAAAAAATAACTACACAATACCTTCCTTGAAAGCTTCTAAACTCCTAGCATATTCTAACAAAATTTTGTCAGAGTTTCCCATACAACCCATAATTTCTCCCTTGAAAATAAAAATGAGGCCTATATATAAGCACTTAAAGCCCAAGACCCTCCACTAAACCACTAGTAGTATTTTGAAAAACCACCAAGAATCTGTGATTGTGCCTCTTGTTGTGGTGGAGGCTTTGGGTTGGAACCTACCTCTGCCAACATCATCTATGTCACTAATGGAAATCCACTTTGAATGGCCCATTCATTTAAATCCATATACTTCCTCCATTCCTTACCACATGGACCATCACATAACCATCCATCTATGATGTTTCGTTCTAGGTTAGTGATGACCTTGTAATCAGCTTTGCATCACTCCTTGAAAATATACTTCAGTATATACAAAATTTCAAAATGATTATCGTGCAATTTCATGATTTCCTTTACTTGAAAGGCATGAACCCTTTCTCTAAAGCCCTTGTGATCTTCTTTTATTGTAATCAAGATTTATATGAAATATTCATTGGGATAATGGTTTCCATCATTTTTTAATAAGGTTGGAAGTCCTTTTCAATAGAGCACTTCACATTTTTTTTTGAAACCTTCTATTTCCTCTATTAGTGCCTCTATCTCATCCTTGACAATCACAACTAATTCTTGTTTTCTTATCATCTTGTTAGCCCTTACTACCCATTCGGACCTATTGATGTTTACCCTCTTGGAACTCAATTAAGAAAGTCTATAATCACTTTTGCATAAGAAGCAGAGTCGCCAATAGTGCTATTAATGGCTCCATTTCTCCACAGGCTCTTCTAACGTTCTCAATCATTTCTTGGATGAATTCCAGTTGATTCCAATGCTTACTTACTATATTTATTATTTTTCCCCATGCTATTTTCCTGACTGCTTTAAAGGAAGGTTTGTTAGCATGCTCTTTCTTGAAAAGCTCCAACTTGGTTTTAATTCTCTTAATATGTTCATTGGCATGAAGGAGCTCTATCTTGGTAATTTGTAGCTCTCACCTTTGGTTTGAAGCTAGGTCTCACGACTCCTCAAAAATTTCTAATGTCATTAATGATTCCACTTGCCCAACCAAAATATGCATGGCCTTTCTCATGTCCAATTCTCCTATGACTGGGTCCTTGGCACTTGCATCATCATAATAATGGTGTGCTTCTTTATTATTTCCCTTCAATCAAATATCAACAGAGTTCCTAGTGGATGAGGAGGCCATTAAAACATGTCCTGAATTTGGAAAGTTATGTTCCTAGGTGTGCACGAGACGAACTGGAGGGTGACATGTACAAAACGATAAAAATGGGTTTCCGAACTCCTTTTAAACCAGTTTGGCTATGACATGAGTGAGGACTGAATCTAGCGGGAATCTCAGATGACATAGCAGGAAATTTTAAGTCCAAAATTAGAAAACTAAAAGGAAGCGAATGTGTCAAATTAAAAGAAAAATCATTTCCTATTGAAATCACTCAAAAATACTTAAGAATGACAATTGGGCATGCATTTTAGTTAACTAGTCAAATCTAGTTATAGCAATTTTGAAACAAATGTTGCAAACAACTTAGAAAGAGTTTCAAAATTCTGAAGGAGGTTTTTCTTATATATATATATATATATATATATATATATATATATATATATATATATATATATATATATATATATATATATATATATATATATATATATATATATATATATATATATATATATATATGCATATGCATGCATATATATGCTCTTATGTTTTAAAAAATGCCTCTATAAAGCTCATGGCTGGCATTTTTCTAAGCCCATTTTTATAGTTATAAGACAAATCTATAAAGTTATGGACTTCATGCAAATGTTATAAGACAAATATGGACTTGTTTAAGACCATGGGAAGAAGAAACATATTCTCTACAACTAAAAGCACTTAAAAATACCTAAAGATAGAACTCAAGCATGCATTTTGGTCAACTAAGCGAGCATTTCATATTTAGAAGGTAAGCTTGTAGTGTATTTATACAACAGGACTTTTTAAATCCAAAATTAGAAAACTAAAAGTAAACGAATGTGTTAAATTAAAAGAAAAATCATTTCCTATCGAAATCACTCAAAGGTATTCAAGAATGAGGGTTGGACATGCATTCTACTAAACAATCATATTTAGTTAAAATTTGAGCCAATTTTGAAAACATTGTTGCAGGAAACTTAGAAAGAGTTTCAAAATTTTGAAGGAGGTTTTTGTTATATATATATATATATAGATATAACAAAAGAAAAATGTGTTAAATTAAAAGAAAAATCATTTCCTATCGAAATCACTCAAAGGTATTCAAGAATGAGGGTTGGACATGCATTCTACTGAACAATCATATTTCGTTAAAATTTGAGCCAATTTTGAAAACATTGTTGCAGGAAACTTAGAAAGAGTTTCAAAATTTTGAAGGAGGTTTTTGTTATATATATATATATATATATATACCTCCAAGTATCTTCTATTATGTTTTAAAAAATGTCTCTATAAAGCTCACGGTGGGAACTTTTCGACGCACATTTTTATAGTTATAAGACAAATCTATAAAGTTATCGACTTCATGCAACTGTTGTAAAAAAAAATATGGACTTGTTTAAGACCATGGCAGGAAAGAAAACATTCTCTATAAATGAAATCACATGTAAATACCCAAGGATATAATTGATGTCTGCATTTTGGTCAATTAAGCGGGAATTTCACATTTAGAAGGTAACCTTGTAGCATATTTACACAACATGACTTTTTAAATCCAAAAGAAAACTAAAAGTAAATGCATGTGTCAAACTAAAAGAGCAATCATTTCCTATTGAAATCACTCAAAAATACTCAAGAATGAGGGTTGGGCGTGCATTTTACTGAACTAGTCAAATTTAGTTAAAATTTGAGGAATACCAATTTTGAAAACAATGTTGCAGACAACTTAGAAAGAGTTTCAAAATTCTAAAGGAGGTTTTTGTCATATATATATATATATATATATATATATATATATATATATATATATATAGATATAGATATACATATATAGATATACCTCCAGGTATATGCTCTTATGTTTTAAAAAATGCCTCTATAAAGCTCGTGGCTGGCATTTTTTCTAAACCCATTTTTATAGTTATAAGAAAAATATATAAAGCTATGGACTCCATGCAAATGTTATAAGACAAATCTGGACTTATTTAAGACCATGGGAGGAAGAAAGATATGGGGTAAAATGGTGTAAAATGTGGGACATTTGGTGTAAAAGGCAAGCCAAAAAAGTACAAATGCATGCAGATATTGCGCGATTATATTTGAATGAATGATTTATCAACCCTTGTGCACAATTTGTGACTCTCTCTGTCAAAATTAAAAACTAAATACCTAAGTTATTGAATTCATCTGTCAAGAATAAACTGCAAATGTACAAAACCGAGGTTATAAAAATGTTTGTCGAATACTGTAAAAACATCACTAATTGGAAATAAGCCTATGGGGTTGAAGCTAGATGTATTTATGACAAAAACCTCTTTTACATTCCTCAAATTGTGCGTCTTTCTTGCAATTGAATTGACAAAATGACAATTTCTTAGTTTTTAAACCAGTTTCACTTAGCTCAGAAAAATGCCTGCCATACCCTCATTCTTGCTTCTTTCCAAGTGATTTCAGTTGGAAATGGTGTGTTCTACTATTTTCCACCTAATTATACACTCGGTTTTCCAATTTGGGCTAAAAAGGTGCCTATTGAGGAAAAACACCTCAAGGTTGTCTTGTATTCATGAGATGTCCCCTTAGTTTAATAAAAATGCAAGTCAACCCCTACTATGAAATGATTATAGTAAATGGATTTGGGAATGGAATAGGTACACATATTGGGAAAGAACATTCATCTGTTGATTTTTTATAACCTTCCCTCATCATGACACAATGGATGTATGAAAAGTGCACTTTTAACAATTTTTACTATGATGGACATTTGGTGTAAAATGCAAGCCATAAAAATACATATGCACACAGAGATTGTGTGATCATATTTGAATGAATTATTTATTAACACTTGTGCACAATTTTAAAGTCTTGTGGTCAAAATTCAAAACTAATGACTTAAGTTATTTAATTCTTCTATCAAGAATAAAGTGCAAATGTACAAAACTAGGCTTAGAAAAATGCTCGTCGAAGACTGTACATATGTCATTAATTGGAAATATTCCAATGGGAATGAAGATAGATGTATTTTTGACCAAAAAAAAAATTCACATTCCTCAAATTTTGTGTCAGTGTCTTGCAATTGATTTGACAAACTCACAATTTCTCAAATTTTAAACTAGTTTCTCACAGCTCAGAAAAATGTCCATCATACCCTCGCTATTATTTTTTTCTGGATCATTTCAATTAGAAATGGTGTTTTCTACTATTTTCCACCTAATTATACACCAAGTTTTATAATTTTGGCTAAAAGGGTGTTTGTTGAAAAAAAACACCGCAGTGTTGTCTTGTATTCATGAGATGCCCCCTTGGTTTAATAAAATTGCAAGCTAGCCCCTAGTATGAAATGATTATAGTAAATGAATTATGGAATGGGATAGGTACAAATATTTGGAAAGAACATTCTCTGATGATTTTTTATAACCTTCCCTCATCATGACACAGTGGATGTATGAAAAGTGCATTTTTAACAATTTTTACTATGATGGACATTTGGTGTAAAATGCCAGCCATGAAGATAGATATGCATGCAGAGATTGTATGATCATATTTGGAAAAATGAATTATTAACACTTATGCACAATTTGTAAGTCTCGCTGTCAAAATTCAAACCTAATGACTTAATTTATTAAATACTTCTATCAAGAACAGACTGCAAATGTACAAAACAGGGGTTAAAAAAATGCTTATCAAAGACTATACATATGTCATCAATTGGAAAGAAGCCTATGGGATGAAGAAAAATATGTCCTTCACATTCCTCAAATTTTGTGTTATTTTCTTGCAATTGATTTGACAAAATGACAATTTCTCAGTTTTTAAACCAATTTTACCTAGCTCAGAAAAATGGCTGCCATACTCACTCTTGGTTCTTTCTGAGTGATTTCAATTGGAAATGGTGTGTTATACTATTTTCCACCTCACTATACACTTGTTTTTCCAATTTGGGCTAAAAAGGTGTATGTTGAGCAAAAACACTTTAGGGTTGTCTTGTATTCATAAGATGTCCCCTTAGTTTAATAAAAATGCAAACCAATCCCTGTTATGAAATTATTATAATAAATGGATTTTGGAATGGGATAGATATACATATTTGGAACTAACATTCCTTTGTTGAATTTTTCTAACCTTCCCTCATTTGCTAACAACTGATGTATGAAAAGTGCACATCTAACAATTTTTACTATAATGGACTTTTGGTTTAAAATGCAAGCCATAAACATACAAATGCATGAAAATATTGTATAATAATATTTGAATGAATGATTTATTTACGCTTGTGCACAATTTGTAATTCTCTTGGTCAAAATTCAAAACTAGTGACTTAAGTTCTTGAATTGTTCTATCAAGAACATAGTTGAAATGTACAAAACTGGGCTTATAAAAATGTTTGTAGAAAACTGTGCATATGTAAATAATTGGAAATAATCCTACGGGGTTGAAGAAATCTGCATTTGTGACAAAAAACTCTTTCACATTCCTGAAATTTTGTGTTAGTTTCTTGCAATTGATTTGACAAAATGACAATTTCTCAGTTTTCAAACAAGTTTTACCCATCTCATAAAAATGCCCACCATACCCTCATTCTTCCTTCTTTATGAGTGATTTTAATTTCAAAAGGTTTGTTATACTATTTCCCCCCTCACTACACACCTGGTTTGAATGAATTATTTAATCACACTTTTACACAATTTATAAGTCCCTTGGTCAAAATTTAAAACTAATTAAATTCTTGAATTGTTCTGTCAAGAACATAGTACAAATGTTCAAAACTAGGCTTAGGAAAATTCCCTTCAAGGACTATAAATATGTCATTAATTAGAAATAATCCTATGGGGATGAAGACAAATGTGCTTGTGACAAAACCTCTTTCACATTCCTCAAATTATGTGTCGGTTTCTTGCAATTGATTTGAAAAAATGACCATTTTCAGTTTTTAACCCAATTTTACCCAGCTTAGAAAAATGCTTGTCATACCCTCATTCTAAGTGATTTCAGTTGCAAATGGTTTGTTCTCCTATTTTCCACCTCACTATACAACTTGTTTTCAATTTGGGCTAAAAAGGTGCATATTGAGCAAAAACACCTAAGGGTTGTCGTGTATTCATGAGAAGTCCCCTTAGTTTAATAAAAATGCAAGCCAACCCATACTATGAAATGATTATAGTAAATGGATTTGGGAAAGGGATAGGTACACATAAGGAAAGAACATTCCCCTGTTGATTTTTTATAACCTTCCCTCATTTGCTCATAATGGTGTTGAAGAATATAACTAGTGTCAGTCTTCATAATTGTATTTAAGACATTATATTTATTAAAAGAAAGAAAAATAAATTTACTTTTTAAAGCATGAGTTTTATGCTTGGGTTAATTTTTTTAGGTCATAGCCTCCATTGCAGGCTTCTAGGGTTTATGTCAAGTGTTTTTTTCCATGTCATATTGTAAAGAACCCTTCTTGGGATTTATTTGTCAAAGAAGAAATTTATTTTATTGTATTTTATGTCTTCTAGGCCTCTTTCACCAAGTCTATCTCAAGGAAGGAAAAGTCGGCCTCAACAGGGGAATTCGACTTGACAAGAAGCCTATATATTGTAGAAACTCAACCTCATTTGTTACTCATCTCACACAAGTTCGAATTGCAATAGCTGGGAGCAGAAAAAGTGTGAAGTTCAAGAAGGAAGTTGGAATCAAAGTTTTTGGGTCTCTCTCTCTCATGTGCAACAAACTTCTGAAGCTACATCGAAGTTGGGAAACTGCATCGAAGCTCTGAAGCTCCATCGAAGCTGGGAAACTGCATCGAAGCTCTGATGCTCCATCGAAGCTGGGAAACTGCATCGAAGTTGTGAAGTTGCATCAAGATAGATGTTGTGAAGCTGCATCAAGGTTGAAGGCATGAAGCTGCTAAGCTGGAGCCACTAAAGTTTCTAGATCAAAACTACAATCCTAAAGTTGGGTCGAAGTTATGAAGTTGGGGGTCGAAATTCTAGGTTGAAGTTGCATTTGAGAAGTTGGCACTTGGTAACTTTGGAAGAGATCATCTATCAAAAGGAAGAGCTGACTTGGTGGAGGAGGAAGGTATTTTGGTTTAGGTTCTTGGTCTATCTCATTTTGAATTACTGAAGGAAGAGTTCTTGACTGGGTTTTCCCCTATGTAGGGGTTTTTCCATTGTTGTGCACCCACATCTAGAGTCCTTAATCTTCCTGTTTTGGTTTTGGTAATTGCTTGATGAACTAAGATAAAATAAGAACATAAGAAATATTATAATAACAATCACAAGTAATTATCAACAAGAAAAAATATTTATGCCTTTCTAATTTTCTAACATGGTATTAGAGCTAAGGTGAAGAAGAAGGAAAAAGGCAAGTTAAAGATCTATTAAGGAAAAGGTGATCAAAGAAAGGTCATTAAGGAAAAGGATCATATAAAGAGACGAGCTTACTATCTACAGGAACCATGACAAAATCAATGAAGGGAGAAAAAAAACTAGAAGGAGCCTCCAACTATAGGGCCTAGAAACAGAGGATATACCTCATTCTTGAAAAGAACAAAGTTTTGTATCTCGTTAAAGGAAAACTCAAGAATCCTATTGATGAATCAAGTGATGTAGAGAAATCGAAATCATGGATACGAACCTATTAGTGGATGGAGTTAAGGATAACCTAATTCCTTACATATCCAGCATAAATTCTGCTAAATAAATGTATGAGGATCTCTCCAAATTATTCACAATCAAGAAAATTGGTCAAATAGAAAGCCTCAAGAATGAACTAAGAATTGTTAAGATGACAAATGATGATATGGTTTCATCATATTTTATAAGGATAACAAAATCAGAGATGAACTCCAAGCAATAGATGAACTTATCCCATAAAAGGAGCTCGTAATTACTACCCTTCTAGGACTGCCAAAATCTTGGAGTGCCTTTGCATCAGGACTTAACAGTTGGAAGGATACTCCAACATTTGAATAAATGTGGAATGCATGCAGTCAAGAAGAAGTCAAAATATCATTAGTAAACAACAAGAAGGAGGAAGAACAAAACACCTTGAATTCCTATTCTTCTCATCACAAGAAGAAGGGAACCTTCAAGAAGTTCAAAGGACCAAAGAAGAAAATGGAACTATCCAAGATTGAATGTTACAATTGTCACAAGATGGTCACTACCAGTGTTACTTGGGAGCGGGAGCGGGAGCGGGGAGCGGGAGCGGAAGCGGGAGCGGGAGCGACCATTTTCAGAAGCTCCCGGTTTGGGAGCGAATCGAGGAGCGATTTTTTAAAAATATATATATTTTTTATATTTTTTAATTTTTGATACATATATGTCAACAAAAACATGTAGAATGATGAAATAGACATAAAAAACATAAAAAAACATAAATTGATCATTGAACCATATCACATCAATCATCTAGAAATTATAATCGTCATCAACCTTAGTAAAATAATAAATTAAAATAACATTCAATTCAATAACATTTATCATCATTGATCACCAAAGTAACAAGTTGTACTTGTAAGCCAAGTTTAACCATTACAAGAAGTAATATCGAAGATATTTCTAAGTCCTAACTTCTAACTGTTAACATGATATGAAATGTTAAAAAATTATAAAATGAAACATGAATAATGAGATGAAATGAAACAACTTTAGTCTTTCACAAAGCATCATATTCATAATTCACAATCATTACCAATGAGTTATAATTGCCAAGGCCCAACTTCAAACTTCAAATTTTCATTGTCACAGTCACCAGTGATATAATGTTTACAAAAAATATCATAATGTCATAATGATATGAAAGAGTCAAGAGTCAAGAGTCAAGGACTCAAAACTCAACACTGAACAGTTATGAAAACTAAAGTGACAAGTCACAAGTCTAATAGAAACTAAAAAAGACAAGTAAACTGTAAATCTACAAGTGGCCCTTGCCACGAGAGTCTCCAGGAGTATAAGTAGGTCTTGGCGGTCTTCTAGGAGTCTCCCGCCCAGACCGACGACCAGAACTAGAGCCTCCACGCGAGGGTGTCGATGGAGGTGGCGACAGCAATGGAACAAGACTCGGGCCCCGAGAACTGGATGGTGGAGGTGGAGGTGGCATGGCTGCTGCAGCTGCTTCAACTTCATCCCGTACAAGCTCATCTTCTAGTTCTTCCATATGTACAATGCCATCTTCCAAATTGTCGTCCTCAGGGTGATTGTCCCAAATTTTATATGTGGGATCTTCATTAGCCCGATCACAGTAATGGCTCAACAACCTCAAATTGTAGTGCACATAAACCAAGCTTTCTGCTCGGTTTTCGTTGAGCCTGTTTCTTTTCACATTATGTATATAACTGTAGGTGCTCCAACACCTCTCTGCAGAAGAAGAATTTACAACCTGTGCAAGAACTTTCAATGCCAATTTTCGCAAAAGTCCGTCGCCGCCATATGTTTCCCACCATGTGAGAGAATCAAATTTATCTTTGTCGTCCATTGCATGGAAGTTACCATACAAACCACTGCCAGTGAAGTATCTGCCTATTTCAAGGCGCACAGCTGCACATTCCTCCCTGTCAGGCACCAACTTTTCTAATGCATCCAGATATCCTTTAGTTACCTCTCGATCTAAATGGGGTTTGGTCCTAACACCACCCCCTGCTGCAGGTTTGCCCAACCAAGAATCTGAGTAGTATTTTGGCGTAAGGATATACGCCAAGCAATGTAGTGGAAGGTTAAGCCTTTTCCACCGTTGACACACACAATCGTGAATCAGATTGTACAAGTCGGGATCTCTGTTATTAACAATGTCTTTTATTTCCCCCAACATGGTATCCATTTGCTCATACACCTCACCAATCACTGGTTTGTCTGTATCTGCAAACCGAATCATGTTATAAATTGGCTTGGTGAAATCCAATACCTGTCTCACAGTTGTCCAAAACTGCCCATCAAGAGCGGCCTCCTCCACCGTTTCAAAACCTGCAATGTCAGCTACATTTGTAGCCCTTTCCTTTAACACCTGCCAATTTGGACTTGATACCATGCTAGCTAAACCCTCTCTTACCTTCAAAAGGCGCCTGAAGGTGAGGTAATAGCTACCAAATCTAGTCCTCGCAATCTTCAGCAACTCCAATCTCGAATGACTGCGGAAAAGGCCATGGGTATTGCTATGATTTGTAATAAATTTTATCATTTTTTTTCCTTTCTTGTACAAATCACCAATCCATTGGTATTGTTCATTTTTGTTTTTGACAATATCATGCAACAGAAGGTTCAATGTGTGAACCAAACATCCAGACCAAAATATGTTCGGGTATCTATCCTCAATAATTGCTCCCGCTGCCTTACAATTAGGAGCATTATCAGTGATGACTTGGATGACATTGTATGGGCCAATACGCTCAATTGTTTCAAGCAATGCTTCTGCAATGTTGATAGCGGTCTTGAACTTGTCTGAGTAATCATGTGCAGCTAGAAAAATGGGACCACTTCGGGACACAGCGAGAACACTTATCAATGGCTTGCCTTTTACATTTGTCCATCCATCAGATACAATGGACACCCCATTGTCAGTCCAAGAACTTGTCATTTTATTCAAAGAATGTGATATTTTTGCTTTTTCATGATCAAGGCCAACTGTTCTTGCCTTGTCATACCCAGGGCTCTTGTATCCTTTAGGGGCATCATTTATGGCAGAAACCATTTCGTGCCAATAAGGTGAGCGTAGAACATTGAATGGTATCCCATTTGCATAGAGGAACCTGTAAATTTTTGAATCCACATCATTCCTACACCCCTCATCAAGGAAATCTGATATGGTTCTACGGCGTAAAGATGATGACCCTGAGCCTCCATGTCCATATCCACTGCCTTGGGAGGATGCTGAAGGAGTTCTTTGTGAGCTTTCAAAGAAACCCCTTGATCTTTTTGCTTTGTATTGGGCGTCCTCCTCTTCCTTTATGTATTTGGCTCTATCTTCTGTTGACACCTTGTCGCAAGTTCTGATTCCTATTTGTTTCTCTCCATCCCATGCCCTTTTCCCGCAAAGGTGTCTTCTCAAACGGGTGTATGAGCCTGTGAAATCAGAATTGCAATGGGGGCAATGAAATTTAGTGGTTCCACCCCCTCTCCCTGCTTCAGGCCTCTGAACATATTTCCACAATGGAGTTTGGTCTTGTTTAGTTTTTTGACCCTCATGTTCACCCTCCTCCACATCCTCCTCACTGGGGTTTTCACCTATTTGACTTCCTCCGGCTTCTTCATCCACCTCTTCAGTTTCAGGCCCCCTCCGTTTCCTACTCTCCACCACCATAATAACCAGAAAAGGGACCAGGAAGAGGAAAATGCCAATAAAAATCCCCAGGTCCATCGTGTTTGATGTTTGTAGGGTTTGAGTCTTGAATCTGCAAATTAATTTAGTTTATTGGGATTAATTCATTTAATTTATTAATTTAATTTAAATTAATGATCTTTAAACTCAAACAGGTAAATTAAACTAACCAAACTAACCACCTAACCAGCTAAACTAACTAAATGATTAAGTTACTTACCTCTGCAAGCTTGCTCCTCGCTCCTTGGCACTTGCTCCTCGCTCCTCAGCTCTGGCTCCTTGCTCCTTAGCTCTTGCTCCTTGCTCCTTTGCTCTCAAACTCAAGCTCAATCTCATTGAAATGATTTTGTTTTGGCCCATTGGGCTTATAAATCCAAAAAAATAAGTTAAATTTTTTGTTTTTTTCGGGTCCGCGGAATTTTTTTCCGCTGAATCGCTCCCGAATTTTTAAAATTCGCTCCCGGAGCGTTTTTTAATGCCCGGGAGCGATCAGGGAGCGATCGCTCCCCGATCGCTCCCGGGCATTAAAAAGCGCTCCGGGAGCGCGGGAGCGATCGCTCCCTGAAGCGCTCCCTCACAGACCAGGGAGCGCAAATTTTTTTACGGGAGCGCGCTCCCGAAAATCGCTCCCGACCCGCTCCCGCCCGGAGCGCGCTTCGGGAGCGGGTTCGAAGGGGGGGGGGGGCGCTCCCCCGCATCACTGGTCACTACAAAAGCCATTGTCCAGAGAATCCAAGAAATAAGAAGAGAGAGAGGGAACATGCAAATGGTGTTGATAAATATCCACCTAAGAAGAAAAATACTGAAGAATAAGAAGTCAAGGACTTATACTACTAAGTCCTCTCTCTCACACATAGCCCTCTCAGTCTTTTATTTTTGTTTTGAATTGTTTTCCTTTGTTTTTTAATTTCTAGAGTTTATGGTTCTAACATGTCTTGTTAGAACATTTTTCATTTTTATAAGGTTGTAAGTATCCCTCAAAAGGATTGGTTTAAGAGGGAGCCTCCACCATTTTACCAAAATATAAGTATTATATTCTCGGTTTCACGTTTTCATGTTTGGTTTCCTCCTTACATCAATATTTATTTGTATTGTATACTAATAACCTTTCTCTTTATATTTTCCTTGGATAGGAAAGATTGTTGATTGCTCAAGGGTTATGGAGGAGACTTCAAAGGATAGACTTGAAGCATGAAATAGATTATATTGAGTCCCATCAAGATTTGATGTTCTACAAGGTTTTTGAAGGAACAACTCAAAGGTATGCCTTAGAATAATTTTTTTTTATAAAGTTCTCTTCATAAAAGGTATGTTCATTCTATTTTAAATTTGATTTACAATGTTGACCTCGTTATGTCTAGGGTTTTGAATCACAAATATTCTTGTTAGGATGATTAATCATTAGATTTAATCCACCCTCATTATATTATCATTCTTGTGGAACCCTAAAAAGGATCACTATAAAACCCTAACCTAAGGGTATGTTGATGTTAATATTGAAACCCTAGACTATTTAGGGTTGTTGATGAAATCTAGAATTCCTATTCTTTTGATGTTTTGGAACTATTATAGAAACCCTAGTCCTTTAGGGTTTGTTGTTAATATCTAAGTCACGTATTGAAACTCTAGATATTTAGGGTTTTGTAATTTAGGGTTTATGAACTAAACATGTATAATATCTATAGCAAGGTCCTATGAATGAATCCCTAGGTATTTGTTCATATGTTTGATCGAAACCCTAGCCTGATCAAAATTGTTATATGTCTAACTCTGATGTATTGATATTGGTGTGTATTACTAGTGCATGAAATCCTAGATATGTATTTGCAAGTATGTTGACCTAATTATTGATGCTCATAGATTGTGAATTCTAGGGTTTGTAACAAAGCCCTAGTAATTGATATTATAGGATATGATAATATTGTTTTCCAATATGATTTAGTTTTGATGATAAAATATAGGGTTTGCAAACAAACCCTAGTAGTGTCTAACATTGTTGAAACCTTAGATGCATGATAGGATTGTTATTAATTGCTAATATCTAAAGGCTTTGTGTCACAAAGGTGGAATCTAGGGTTTGCAAGAGTAAAAGTATGTTATCTTGATTAAGTTTCTTTAAGTCTTAATAATATGATCTAGGGTTTATGACAATAATCCTAGCAGAAGATTGAAGTATGTTTCTCTTGCTAATTATGAACCTAACTAGGTTTAGGTATCAGATGTCTAAAGTTTGAATGTTTTAATGCTTCCATTATAATGACTTGATTTTTAGTTAACTTCATACTTTTGTATATTTGTATTTGGTTGTACTTGCTATTAAAGGATTTGCAGGTACACAATCTTCAAGATGATAAAGATGTTCATATAAGCATGATGAAGGAAGATGACCTTGATACCATAAGAAAGAATGAAAGCCATAGAAGGTTCTATGATGTTATAGAAGAAGAAAGTAGTTAATCTCCCTAAGTTAAGAGGGAGCATGGTTCGAAGAAAAGAGTACATCTCCCCAATTGAGAGGGAGGGCATATTATGATGGATACCTTGTAAAAGGAATCAAAGAATGAATATATCTGCAATATAATTGAAAGTAGAAGAAAGCTTTTGACAATTTGCATATGGTTAACTTGATGATAATATAAGCAACATCTGAATGAATGAGGACCCCGAAGGTTTGTGTTTACTTGTTTGTATATTTGAAAGTTTATTGTTGATTAGGGTTTGTGTTTGTACAGGTAAATCTCTCCATGAAGAAGGATGAACACTTGGGAAGCATGCTTGGACAAATGGATATATCTATTTTATTAGGGAGAGATGAAGCATCTAATGGTGGATGCTTGAGAGGACATCTAGCCGTCCTATGTGTGTTTGATATATGGATCCAGAAGAGGGAGGGTGGTGTTGGTCTTGGATCTCTAACCTTAGATACACACCTAGATCCCTGGGTTGATGGTTAGTTAGTAAGCATGATGGTACCAAGACTGGCTAAAAGCTTTAATCCATCGTAGTCCCACCCGGAAAGATTACCCTAGTCAGGAATCTATTCTGCAGCACTGAGTGTGCTAGAACTCTTCATAGTTCATTTTGGAAATCTTCCATGTACCTCTATAGATATAGGTAATTATGTATACCTCCCTTGTTAAGAGGGAGTGTTGAAGAATGTAACTAGTGTCGGTCTTAATAATTGTATTTGAGTCATTATATTTATCAAAATAAAGAAAAATAAATTGACTTATTAAAGCATGTGTTTCATGCTTGGGTCAATTTTTTTTAGGTCATATCCTCCATTGCAGGGTTCTAGGGTTTATGTCAAGTGTCTTTTTCCATGTCATATAGTAAACAACCCTTCTTGGGATTTATTTTTCAAAGAAGAAATTTATTTTATTGTATTTTCTTTTAGGCTTCCTCCACCAATTTGGACTCAACAAGGGAATTCGACCTCACAAGAAGCCTATATATTGGAGAAACTCGACCTCATTTGTCACTCATCTCACACAAGTTCCAATTGCAATAGCTAGGAGCAGAAAAAGTGTGAAGTTCAAGAAGGAAGCTGAAATCTAATTTTTTTGGGTCTCTCTCTTTCTCTCTCTCATGTGCAACGAAATTATGAAGTTGCATCGAAGCTGGGAAACTGCATTGAAGCTATGAGGTTGCATCAAAGTTGTGAAGTTGCATTGAGGTTGTGAGGATGCATTATGATCGAAGTTGTGAAGATTCATCAAGGTAGAAGGTGTGAATCTGTTAGGCTAGAGCAACTGAAGTTGCTAGATTGAAACTGCGTTCCTAAAGCTGGGGTGAAGTTTTGAAGTTGGGGGTTGAAATTCTAAGTTGAAGTTGCATTTGAGAAGCTGGAACTTGGTAACTTTGGAAGAGATCATCTATTAAAGGGAGATTTGACTTGGTGGAGGAGGAAGGTCTTTTGGTTTAGGGTCTTGGTCTATCTCATTTTGAATTATTGAAGGAAGAGTTCTTGACTTCGTTTTCCCCTATATAGGGGTTTTGTCCTAGGTGTGCGCCTACATCTGGTGTCCTTGATCTCCGTCTTTTGGTTTTGGTAATTGCTTGATGATTTAAGATAAAAGAATAACATAAGAAATATTATAATAATAATCATAAGTAATTATCAACAATCGAAAACTTTCTCTTTCTGATTTTCTAACAAATGGATGTATGAAAAGGGTACTTTTAACAATTTTTACTATGATGGACATTTGGTGTAAAATGCAAACCATAAACATACAAATTCACCCACAAATTGTGCGATCATATTTGAATGAATGATTTATTTACAGTTGTGCACAACTTGTAATGGTCAAAATTCAAAACTAATGACTTAAGTTCTTGAATTGTTCTGTCAAGTACATAGTGCAAATGTACAAAATTGGAATTAGGAAAATGTTTTTCAAAGACTATACATATGTCACTAATTGGAAATAATCCTAATGGGTTGAATATAAACGTATTTGTGACAAAATCCTCTTTCACATTCCTCATAATTTGTGTCAGTTTCTTGCAATTGATTTGAAAAATTTACAATTTCTCAAATTTTAACCCAATTCTACCTAGCTCAGAAAAATGCCCCCCAGACTCTCATTCTTCCTTCTTTTTGAGTGATTCCAGTTACAAATGGTTTGTTCATCTATTTTACACCTCACTACAGACTTGGATTTTCAATTTTGGTCAAAAAGGTGCCTATTGAGCAAAAACACCTAAAGGATGTCTTGGAGATGTCCTTTTAGTTTAAAAAATGCAAGTCATCCTTTATTATGAAATGATTATAGTAGACAGATTAGGGATTGGGATAGATACACATTGGGAAAGAACATTCCATATTCTTTTTTATATCCAAAATTTTTTATGCTCTTGACCTGCGATAAATCCAAAATACTTAAAATATGAAGCAATATAGCCCAAAACATAGAAATATCACATGAAATGAGACAAGCTACAAAGATATTTTATTATTCATAAACATAATACAATGTTCACTTAACTCTTCGAGGGGCAACCTCTAATAAAACAGAGTTCAATTACAAAAGGACTCGATGATCCTTCCCTTACTATCTAAGACTATTTATATATTAATTGTAGAATTTTCTCTACAAATCAGCTAACTCATTGATATCATGTAGAAATTTCACCTGCAGATCAAACTGATATATGCAATGTACTAAAGCATAATACTAGATCTACATCTACCATAAACTTTGCGGAAGCTAATCAACCATGAGCAACATCAAGCATGAACACATATAACTGATAAGAAGGAATCAATCACACATAACACAGAATATATCACTGGGGAAAGCACCAGCATAAAACCCCAACACTATATTATCAATCAAGTGGAAATCCTCAACAACATTAAAAAAGAATCAGCTCAAAAGCTATCTTGCTCTCTCTGTACTCTAATGATAAAGCTCATGGACTACCTAGCCTTGTATATAAAGGCTGCACCTCAGGTCCAAGCTCCTATTTCCTTGCGTAGTTTTGATTGGGGTCCAATTACAAAACACATGTAAATTGGCCTGATCATACCTGCTGTCACCTCAGGTCCAACTACGTAGTCTTAGAAGGAAAATGCTTCCTTCCCCATGCAAGGAATACTTACTATAAATATCCTAGCATCTGAGAGTACACTGCCCCACATTTGATCTCAAATGGGTCTCTATCTGAACTGCCATGCATCAGTTATCCATGAGAAAATACTCAGTTATTTGAAAATACCAGTGGTCATATGTTATGAAACCAGCTCAAGAAAAGATAGAAAAGATAGATCAACGCCTTAGAATTCAGCCTCTTCGAGGGGGCAACCTCCTTTACATTACATAAATGAACAATTCTTGGATGATACAAATGACAAAACCTTCTTTCTATATATAGGAGTCTAAGGAGTCACAATATAATCCAGCCGACCTAACAATAATAATATAAAGCCACAAAAATAACAATAGAGGGATTCTATGGGGCACAGAAATAACAATATGGGGGTAATAGGGGCACAACAATATAAATAAGGGGTATAACTACAATAGTAATGGGGTAATCACTAGTATTATAGGGACCCAACATGCCCCTCTCCTTCAAAAAAGTGTTGTCCTCAACGCTTGAGTAGTTCTGGATACTTCTGCATAAAATTCTCATCCTCCCATGTGGAATCTTCAGCGGATAAGTTCTTCCACTTGATAAGATACTCTGAAATTGATCGATTTCGTAGCTGTCGAGTTCTTGTTTCTGTGACTGCTTCCGGTTCCAATATAATTTTTCCTTCCTCGTCAAGTTCTGGCAATATTGTTTGAACTGGGAGCTTGTCGCCTATAACCTTCTTTAAACATGAAACATGGAAAACTGGGTGCAATCGAGAAGCTGCAGGAAGCTCCAATTTGTATGCCATAGTACCAATCTTTTGCAACACCTTGTACGGACCATAATACTTTGGTGATAATTTATTATCCTTCTTAGCTTGCTTTAGGGACATTTGCTTATATGGTTGTAGCCGTAGGAATACCCAATCACCTACATCAAAACTTCTTTCACTGCGATGTTGATCTGCCTGTTGTTTCATTCTATTTTGTGCCAACACGAGGTTATCCTTTAAGAGTTGGAGGACTTGTTG
Source organism: Pinus tabuliformis (assembly GCA_031772625.1). Classification (NCBI taxonomy): domain Eukaryota; kingdom Viridiplantae; phylum Streptophyta; class Pinopsida; order Pinales; family Pinaceae; genus Pinus; species Pinus tabuliformis. Next base: position 961,575,390 of record CM062806.1, on the reverse strand, counting down.
TTGATGTTCGATGTGATGTTCCACTGCCTGAACCTTAGAATTTTCTCTTAAATATGATGTGATGGATGGTGGTTGATACCCATAAAGTGCCATAAATGGGGTCATTTTTGTTGCTGTATGGAAGGAAGTGTTATACCACCATTCAGCCAGAGGCAACCATTTGACCCATTGTGTCTGTTTATCAGATACAAAGCAACGAAGATATCCTTCCAAACATTTGTTTACTATCTCAGTTTGCCCATCAGATTGAGGATGATAAGATGAGCTATGAGCTAACTGAGTACCAAGACAAGAAAATAATTCTGTCCAAAAATTTCCAGTGAAAATGGGATCTCTGTCACTTACAATAATCTTTGGGTTTCCATGTAGCTTTTGAACTGTTTCCATAAATGCAGTAGAAACTGTACTGGCTTTAAATGGATGTGATAATGCACAAAAGTGTGCATACTTGGTAAGTCTGTCAACTACCACCATGATGACACTCTTTCCCTCAGACTTGGGTAAACCTGTGATAAAATCCATTGAAACCTCCTCCCAACGTTGGCTTGGAATGGATAAAGGTTGTAATAGACCCGGTGTCTTAATTGTTTCAACTTTATTTTGTTGGCAAACCAAACATTCCGCCACAAACTTTTGAATATCTGATTTAAGGCCATCCCAAAAAAATTCCTTCTTAACCCTGTGGTAAGTTTTTAAAAATCCTGAGTGCCCTCCTAAGGGAGAAGTGTGCAATTCCATAAGAATCTTTTGTTTTAGCTGGGAATTCTTACAGAGGTATAAGCGATCTTTGTACCATAACGAATCATTTTGCCAGCTAAATGTATCAGAAGTACTGGAATCTTGTTGTAGCTTTCGAATAAGTGCCCACACTTCTTCGTCATTCTTCCATTCCTCCCTTGCTTCGTTTATCCAATCTGGTTGGATAATAGAAATGGCACACAACAATGCTTCCACATCCTCATCCTTTCTTGAGAGTGCATCTGCCACCACATTTTGCTTCCCTTTTTTGTAGATGATTTCAAAGTCATAACCCAACATCTTTGTGACCCACTTTTGTTGCTCTTCAGAGGATAATCTTTGTTCTAAAAAGTATTTAAGGCTATCATGATCCGTTTTTACCTTGAAGTGTCTTCCCATTAGGTAGGGTCGCCATTTCTTAAGTGCATGGAGTATTGCCAACATTTCCTTCTCATAAATAGCTTTGCTTAAAAACTTTCCCTTGATTGGACGACTTTCAAAAGCAATGGGTCTTTCATCTTGCATTAGAACAACACCAATTCCATTTCCTGAAGCATCACATTCCACAATAAAGGTTTTTGTGAAGTCCGGTGTAGCTAAGACCGGTGCTTGGCACATTGCCTCTTTAAGATGTTCAAAGGCCTTTGTTGCTTCCGGAGTCCATGAAAATGAATCTTTCTTCAATAATGTTGTTAGAGGTGCTGCTATTCTCCCATAATTCTTAACAAACTTGCGATAATACCCTGTCAACCCAAGAAATCCTCGCAGATGCTTTATGGATGTGGGGATTTTCCATTCCTTAATGGCTTTAATTTTGCTAGGGTCTACCTTAACTCCTTCATGAGATACAATATGACCCAAATATTCCACCTCCTGGACTCCAAAGAAACATTTGGATCTTTTTGCATATAATTGTTTCTCCTCCAATAGTTGTAGCACCCTGTCAACATGTTCAACATGATCCTTCCAAGACTTGCTGTAGATTAGTATATCATCAAAAAATACTAACACAAATTTTCTAAGGAATGGTTTGAAAATTGAATTCATCAAACCTTGAAATGTTGAAGGTGCATTGGTAAGGCCAAAAGGCATGACCAAAAATTCATAATGACCCTCATGAGTTCTAAATGCCGTTTTCGGAATGTCTTCAATCTTCATTCTGATTTGATGATATCCCGAACGAAGATCCAACTTGGTGAAGTAAATTGATCCATGCAATTCATCCAGTAATTCATCAATGACAGGAATGGGGAACTTATCTTTAATAGTGAGCTTGTTGAGCTCCCTATAATCTGGACACATGCGCCATGATCCATCCTTCTTGTGCACCAATACTACTGGAGCTGAGAAAGAACTTTGACTCGGTTGAATTATACCAGCCTCTAGCATTTCTGCAACCATACGTTCAATTTCACTTTTTTGGACATAGGGATATCTGTACGGCCTGATGTTTGGAGGAACACTTCCTGGAATCAGATGAATAGCATGATCATGATCACGCATAGGTGGGAGACCTTTGGGAGTCTCAAATACCTTGGAATGATTGTCCAGGACTTTTTGGAGATCTGGAGAAATAGATGATTCCAATGTGGAAACATCTAGCGAACATAATTGTGCAATTACACCTCTTTGCTCCTTTTTTAGAAGCTTTGTCATGCCATTAGAGCTGATTATCTTTCCTGGTTTCCCTGCAATACCCCTTAATTCAACTTCCTTTCCTTCCACAGAAAATTTCATGAAAAGTTCTTGAAAATTAAAAGCTATTGTACCCAAGGATTGTAGCCATTGGACTCCTAGTACAACATCAGCACCTCCCATTGGAATGGAAAGCATTGGGCTAGTCAATACATATTCTCCCATGGATAGCTTGATATTATGGCACTTTCCAGAACAATTTATTGTTCCTCCATTTGCAATCATCACTTGACACTCTGGTGCTGGATATAGGAAGCAATTCAATTCTTTTGCTACCCTACAATGAATAAAATTGTGGGTGCTTCCTGAATCAATCAACACTATTACCTTTTTCTTCTTGATTTGTCCTTCTATCTTGATGGTTTGAGGAGTGGTAATTCCCGCCAATGCATTACAAGATATGGTCGGATTTATTTGTTCTTCATCTAGGCTTTGTTCCTGGAATATATCCTCTTCTTTTGACCTTTCTTGCTCCTTTTCTTCTTCCTCTTCACAATCTATGTAGAATAATTTCTTCTCAGCACACTTATGACCTTTTGTGTATTTGCTATCACAATTGTAACAAAGCCCTTTTGCTCTTTTTTCTTCCAATTGTTGTGGTGTCAACCTTGTAGGTTGTGGAAGACTATGGGCAACAACACTTCCGTCTTTATAGTTGTGAATGGTATGCTTCCTAGTTGCCATAATTTTGCTTTCCATTTTTCTTGCTAACCTGAATGCCTTCTCTAATGAATCAGGTTCCCAAAGGCGAACATCATGTTGGATATTATCCTTTAAAGACCCTATGAACACATCAATCCTATGCTCCTCTGGAATATCTTTTACCCTTATGTTCAATTTTTGGAACTCCTCAATGTGCTCCATTATTGAACCCTTTTGTTTGAGACTTATCAATTGGCTAAAAAAAGTGTTGCTTTTTGTATCCTCATAATGTGCTATCAATTCTTCCGTAAAAATTGCCCAAGTGATAAATTGTTTACGAGAGCAAAGCCATTGATACCATACAAACTGATTTGGTTCCAAATATAAAGTTGCCATACGTACCTTTTGTGTGTTTTGCACATTATTGAGATCGAAGAATTGCTCCATCTGTAATATCCATGTGGCGGGATCCTTGCCATCAAACTTCCTCATATCGATTTTTGGAATATGGTGGGTCTTCGATCCAACATTAGAGTCTATGGAATCATGATTAACATTTCTTTTGTTCTCATCATGAGTTTCCTTTACTACCTTTTCACCATTAGTAAGTATTTCTTGTAGAAAATTTGTCAAATCTGTCTTCAAATCTGCCATGTCTGTCTTCAAATCCGTCTTCAAATCTGCCATGTTTGTCTTCAAATCTGTCTTCAAATCATCCATCTTAGCTTCCATGCCCTTTATCTTAGATTCCACGCCATTTATCTTAGATTCCACGCCATTTATCTTAGCTTCTGTTAGCTTTTGTGAGCGTGACATTTGTTGCACTTGTTCTTGTAATTTTGATATATCATGTAGCATTTCTTCCTCTTCTTCATGAGTCATGCTAGAGCTTTCAGGTTCCTTACTAGGTGTTTGCATTTTCTTTCCTCGGGGCATCAGTTACCGATAATAATGCTTTACTATGCCCTTTGAATTCCGTTAAACCAAGCTTACACAAAAATTAAAAAAAAAAACTACACACCTTTTTTCACTTTATAGAAGCCTGATATTGAATCTGATGTATCTCTGTAATTTCAGATCATCCAGTTCTGAAATTGCAACCTGTAGTAGCCTTCTGCGTCCTCTTTCCAATGCCACAAGTCTGAGCCAAATTGGATTCTCCAAGGAAGAGTTATGTGAAATCTCCCACAGTGACTTGCTTTTAGACTGGTTCAGTAGAGCGAACTTGTACGACGTGCCACGAGTCACTGTTTCAACCTTTGAATCTGAAACACACATACAAGAAACTACAGTCCGTCCTCTTTCTGTACCTTTTTACGAAATTTCAATCCGATCCTCAGAGAGAAAGTTATGACGATTTTCCCCAGGTCACCTGTTTTGAATGTAATTCAGGAGTCTGCAAAAAGACCAACTTCCTCAGATCATATCTCCGACAATATCGCGCGAAAAGCTCTGAAATTCGGACCCAAGGTTCAGCGCAATTCTTCTCAAATGGGTTTTTTTTGCGACTTCTGAAACGTCACAGAAAAAAAGTTATAGCGAAAATGCCACGATGACCTGTTTGGAGCAGCGAAACCCTAGAATCCAAAGCTCTGATACCAAATGTTATGAAACCAGCTCAAGAAAAGATAGAAAAGATAGATCAACGCCTTAGAATTCAGCCTCTTCGAGGGGGCAACCTCCTTTACATTACATAAATGAACAATTCTTGGATGATACAAATGACAAAACCTCCTTTCTATATATAGGAGTCTAAGGAGTCACAATATAATCCAGCCGACCTAACAATAATAATATAAAGCCACAAAAATAACAATAGAGGGATTCTATGGGGCACAGAAATAACAATATGGGGGTAATAGGGGCACAACAATATAAATAAGGGTTATAACTACAATAGTAATGGGGTAATCACTAGTATTATAGGGACCCAACGCATGCAAGCATCAACAAACTGAATCTCATTAATTTAACAACTTGTTAAATTAATCTAATTGGACTTGACTAAGTTAAACTAAGTCAACTAATCCTCTCAATATAGAACTCATCCTTAATTCCTCAATCAGTGGAGCAAATCAAGGACACATTCCTCAATCAATGGAGAAATTATTGCATGTTCTCACAAAGACTTCAAGTTTGATTTTCCTTAACTAATTAACTCAAACTGAATTAATTAATTAATATTCAAACTGCTGGTAAGACCAAATTCGAATTTTACTTCCTATTTCTAATCCAGGAACTCACTAAAATAGGAATCCACACTGCACTGCTAAAAATAGAACTTCTATTTTTAGCACTTCCATTTTTCATTCCCTATTGCCCAATCCAGCACTGATGCCCAAACTGCTATTTTTAGCAGTGCTATTTTTAGCAATTTCTTGTTGCCAATTTTCAACACTCCCACTCAAGAAGAAAGGCTTCCTCTCGAACCCGATCCTGTACCTCTGGAATGTTCTGCATGTAACACATCTACCAAGTTTGGTTGCTCCAGCAACTCTCGAAACAAAAAAAACTCCCAACTGACCTCTATGTTGGGCTAGAAACATACTTTAATGCTGAAGCTCTACCTGCTGCTGACAAGTGCTCCCTCTCTGACCTCTGCGCTACTGCAACATCTCCATGCATCTCGCACCATTGCACCCTTCTCTGTGCTACCCTGCACTATGCAACACACTTGTGCCTCTCACATTGCTGCAGCCTGCATGCTCTGCACTGTCCTAGGATTCCCTGCACTGTAGCTCTCTCTGCCACTCCATATTCATTTGTCTCTACCCAATCAATCAGTTCTGCTACTCCTCATCGAGGCTCCCGTAGCAAGGTCTCATCCAAGAGGTTGGGTACCTCAAGGATCCTACCCCTCATCCTTAGGACGATCACTCTACATCGCCCCACCTCCTACCTAGAGGTATGGTTGCATGTGATCCCTCAGCCCACCTGGCTTGAAGTTTCCCCCTACTGGAGGTCTCTGCATGAGTAGATGTCTCTACTCGATCTCCACTCAGCTTCCCCTGTTGTGGCTGCTCCACAACCTCTGGAAGCTGCTGCACCAATCGTGGCTCCTCCACAATCGTCTGAGACTTCTTTTAGTGTTGCATGTTGAGAGGTAATATACCCTCCCTCTCAACCATCAAGTCTCCATCAGTTGCCTTGCTGCTCAAGGCTTTGCATGCATCTTGAACCTCAAGAGCATATAGGTTCTTGACCCGTGAACCAATCTGCTTCACCTGTCTAGTGATGATGTCTCTAAGGAAAACCTTTCCCTTACTGAAGACTACATCATAGCCTTTGTCTTCCAGCATTGCGATTGACACCAAGTTTCTATTCAGTCCTGGTACATACTTGACATCGGTCAAGGTAATGCGAGCTCCATGATCCCTCTGAAAAACAACCATGCCTACACCTGAGACACTATACTTTTCATCATTACCCATTGCTATGAGTATCTGGAGATCTTTCTCCTCCAAAGTATTGAAAAAACTCTTGTCGTCGTTCATGTGGAAAGAAGCTCCACTGTCAAGAAACCAACCACTTCCCACCATGGATGAACCCATGCATGCGAAGAGTGTGAAATCCAACTCGAACTGTGAAGCAAGTGCCTCACCTTGAGACCCTTCCCCGGATCCCTTCTTGGATTTCCTTAGTGGACAATTTGTAACAAAATGGCCCACATCATGACAACGAAAGCATCGTACTTTCGATTTGTCAACATTCTTCCCACCATGGGAAGAACTAGATTCGGGAAGAGAAACCTTCTCCTTCCTCTTCTTTGCCTTACTCGCTAAGGCACAGTTCTCCTCATCCTCCATGGATGAAGAACCATCTCTGGTGCTCTGTCTGATCTCCTCCTGCATCAAATCTGACCACAATCATTCCCAATCTAGAAGTTTCTCCCTTCCATTAACTGAGTCCTGGTAGCTATGCCAGCTCTTAGGAAGGCCAAGGAGTGCTAAAATCACCATATCATCATCAGCTGTCACGACCCCTACACTTGCAAGCTCATCCCTGCATGTGATGAGCTTGGTCAGATACATAGAGATAGTCTCATCCTTTTCACACTTGATCTTTCGAAGTTTGTCCTTTAGTGCCAACTTCCTCTAATCACTGCTATTCTGATATAAATCTTTCAATGTTTTCCACATTGCAAATGGTGTCTCCTTCCCATGGAGGCTCGAGACAATGTGATCTCGCACTCCCTCCAAGAGAATTATCCTAGCTCTAGCCACACACTTCTTCCATTCCGCCAGGTGAGTAGCATCAGTAGGCTTAGGGACTTCTTGATCAATGAAGTCATTAAGGCCGTTATCTTCCAATAGTACCTCCATGTGATCCTTCCAAGCTATATAGTTTGAGCTACCATCAAGTACATACTCAAGCCTCAAACCATAGAATGTCATCAGTGAAATAGATGTGATAAGAACTTGAGATCTATATCCCGAATAATAAAATTCGAATTCCTTCTTGTATACTGTTCTTCCTTGATCACCTGTGCTCTGATACCATGTAGAATTTTCTCTACAAATCAGCTAACTCACTGATATCATGTAGAAATTTCACCTGCAGATCAAACTGATATATGCAATGTACTAAAGCATAATACTAGATCCACATCTACCATAAACTTTGCGGAAGCTAATCAACCATGAGCAACATCAAGAATGAACACATATAACTGATAAGAAGGAATCAATCACACATAACACATAATATATCACCGGGGAAAGCACCAGCATAAAACCCCAACACTCTATTATCAATCAAGTGGAAATCCTCAATAACATACAAAAAGAATCAGCTCAAAAGCTATCTTTCTCTCTCTGTACTCTGATGATAAAGCTCATGGACTACCTAGCCTTGTATATAAAGGTTGCACCTCAGGTCCAAGCTCCTGTTTCCTTGCGTAGTTTTGATTGGGATCCAATTACAAAACACATGTAAATTGGCCTGATCATACCTATTGTCACCTCAGGTCCAACTACGTAGTCATAGAAGGAAGAAGCTTCCTTCCCCATGCAAGAAATACTTACTAGAAATATCCTAGCATCTGATAGTACACTGTCCCACATCTGATCTCAACTGGGTCTCTGTCTGAACTATCATGCATCAGTTATCCATGAGAAAATACTCAGTTATCTGAAAATACCAGTTATCACATGCAGGCAAGCATCAACAAACTGAATCTCATCAAATTTAACAACTTGCTAAATTAATCTAACTGGACTTGACTAAGTTAAACTAAGTCCACTGATCCTCTCAATATAGAACTCATCCCTAATTCCTCAACCAGTGGAGCAAATCAAGGACATATTCCCCAATCAGTGGAGAAATTATTGCATGTGCTCACAAAAACTTCAAGTTTGATTTTCCTTAACTAATTAACTCAAACTGAATTAATTAATTAATATTCAAATTGCTGGTAAGACCAAATTCGAATTTTACTTCCTATTTCTAGTCCAGGGATTGACTAAAATAGGAATCCACACTGCACTGCTAAAAATAGAACTTCTATTTTTAGCACTTCCATTTTTCATTCCCTGTTGCCCAATCCAGCACTGATGCCCAAACTACTATTTTTAGCAGTGCTATTTTTAGCAATTTCTTGTTGCCAATTTTCAACATTAATGACATCCAAAACCCTAACTACTAGTGGTCCCTTGCATAACACGGGTTAACCACTTTATTTATTAGCTATGACCCACTTATAACTAATTGTGGTCCATTTTCAATAATTCAGGTCGACCACTTACAATTATTATTAATGTGGATAACTGCTTACGGACTTTATTGACTCAACTAACTAACTATGACTCTAACTAGGCCCTTTGGGCTTATTACATAAATAAATGGGTTAGGTTTGGACCCTAACAAAATTAGGAAACCAGAAGTAAACAAAGGTGTTAAATTAAAAGAAAAATCATTTCCTATCAAAATCACTCAAATATACTCAAGAATGAGGATTGGGCGTGCATTTTACTGAACTAGTCAAATTCAGTTAAAAAGTGAGGAATACCAATTTTGAGAACATTGTTGCAGACAACTTAGAAATAGTTTCAAAATTATGAAGGAGGTTTTTGTCATATATATATATGCTCTTATGTTTTTAAAAATGCGTCTATAAACCTTGTGGCTGGCATTTTTCTAAGCTCATTTTATAGTTATAAGACAAATCTATAAAGTTATGAGCTTCTTGCAAATTTTATAAGACAAATTTGGACTTGTTTGAGACCATGGGAGGAGGAAACATATTCTCTACAATTGAAAGGACTTAAAAATACCCAAGGATAGAACTCAAGCTTGCATTTTGGTCAACTAAGTGGGCATTTCACATTTAGAAGGTAGCCTTGTAGTGTATTTACACAGTACGATTTTTTAAATCCAAAATTAGATAACTAAAAGTAAACGAATGTGTCAATTAAAAGAAAAATAATTTCCTATCAAAATCACTCAAAAATACTCAAGAATGAGGGTTGGGCATGCATTTTATTGAACTAGTCAAATTTAGTTAAAGACTCAGAAATATCAATTTTGAGAACATTGATACAAACTACTTATCATGAGTTTTCATACTTTTACTATCTGTTTTTTCATAAAAAACATAGGATTTTAGCCATTCTTTTCAATTATGACAATGTTGTTTATAGTTTATGCATTAGTAGATGAATACCACATATAATATGATCAGTTTAAAGGCAATGAATAGCTAGCCATCAATGGCAAAGGGATGTCTATTGATAATGAGGAAATTACCAACTAAAATTCACCACAAAAATCAGATAAAGAATTCCCAGTGAAAAATTGTTAAACCCAACGAATATTATATGAATGTCAGAACAAATTACCAATCTTTTAAATCGAAGTTGATATCACTTCTCCAATTTTTGAGCCCAATTATGGTTTGGATTTTATTTTGAACATGTAACTACAATATATCCGGGGATAGTGTTAGTAGTTCATTGAGATGATTTGGCATGTGAGCTTAAAATAAAAGTACGAGATGTTTTCAGTAAATCCATCAATGAAATTTTTGAGATGATTTGGCATGTAAGCTTAGAAAAAAGGGACGAGATGTTTTCAGTAAATCCATCAATGAAATTTTTGAAGTTACTCGCCATATGATATAATGAATGATTGCAGCATCAATCAAATTTCTTGATTTCAGGACCAAGTATTGTTAATAACTACGTAACCTTGTTGTTAGCCACTATCTTAATTAAATGTATTTTTTGTTGACGTATTTTCTTTAGGAAGAGTGTTCCTGGCAACGGATATTTATAGCAATTTCCATATTCTGTTGGCTTAACTCAACATTGGTTAAGAAAATCATTCAGATGGCTCATGTTTAACCTGTATTTTAGGGAAAAATAACAATTTTCTGCAAGATGTGACCAGAAATTCTCTTTGTTTGTCCATTTCTGGCTAAACCATGTTCGATTAGTTGACCGACAACACATTCTTAACAATAAAATAAATTAAAACCTGTTAGAACTACTAGCCAACCAAATAAAGAATCTTTTGACAAGGAAAAGCATCTTTTGCAAATTCGTGATTAAGAAATAGGATACATGCCAGTGTTGGCTAGAATGTTATGGAAAATTCATATATCAATCTTTTACAAGCTACAATGTTAAAAATTGGTACATTTTCCCCTTTAGCACTTGTTTTGTGCTACAAATGTGAAAAAAATCTTTCAAGATAATTATTTGCATTATTCTTTCTCACATAAAGATATGATGGATAATGGCAAAGACTAAACAACTTTGTTGCATTAAAGAGATGAAGATCTAGAAATATTGAATTCAAACTCTCAATCAATTCTTGAACCTAATTTCTTGTAAGTTGCATGCAAATCTTGAAGGAGTCATCAAACCAAGTTATTATTAGTAGTGACATTTGTTCATCATGGATTGGAATATACAATAAATCATGTCTATAGATAGTCCCCTCTTTGTCAATAGCTTCAAGGAAACCATATTTAGATGTTTTCTATAACTTCAAAAGATATAATACACCTTCTACAAAAAATGTAGCCTATAAAAATATATTTTGAAGGTATTTAATGTATGGTCAACAATTATAACAAGCAATGTGTCATTCACAATATTTCTTGGAATTTTTTGTTTAAATTATTCAACCCCATCAAAACATCATCAATCATATTGAATAAAATTTAACTATGAAAATATTTGTCTTATAATATCATGAGTCTTTTCTCTCTTTCTTCCACAAGCTCAAAATAGCAAGCATAAATGCACCAAGTCTTTCAAGCACTTGACACCTAAATAGGTATCTAATCCCCTGGATCTGAAGAACTCATAAGAATTTTAATTGTGTCTCTAGTAAAGCAATGATTTTATTATTTGTCTTTGCTAAATTTCCTACCCCTAAATAAACTTTATTTTTTATTTTCTTGACATACAAAAATTTTGGTATTTTATTTAAAACATTTGATGCTACAAGTGCCTCATTATGTGTAATGTAATGAGTAGCAAGAGAATTTGGTAGACTATTCTTTAGCAATGTGACAAATCCATTTTCACATTCACCAATAGATGAAGCACCATGAGTGGAAACTATTATTAGTTTTTCATTCTTGAATTGTCTTTTTCTTTTAGGTTAATTATGGTATCATATATAGTATTTCATTTTTCATTAGAAATACTAATCATTTTCATAAATTGTGATATCAAAGAGACAAACTATTTTATGTTTTATATGTAGAATATACAACAAAAGTGTTTTTATAAACCATGGTATGTACTTTCATCTATCATAATACAGAAAAATGGATTTTCTAACATTTATCTAGGCTTGCATCTCTTCAAGGTAATATAATATACAATGAATAAGTTCAGTTGCAATTTTCTATTTTTGTAGGAGGAAGAGTCGACTCAAGAAGACATACTAGGTAATTGTAAATGCATTTGAATATAACATAAATCTTCATAAATAATCATTGTAATATGATTTTTGGCAATCAAATATACTATTTTCATCGTGGTTATCACCATTTTCGTATTGGTCCCATTTATAGTTAATGTGTGCTCTCGGATAGATTTTGTCAACCTTATATTTTCAAATATTTTTTTCTAAATTGATGTTTAATGAATAAAATATTTCAATTGGGTTGTCATATCATCATATTGAATTATATTACACCAATTTCTAATACGCCACAGACCTTGAACATTGTATTTTTCACAAATTTCGTATTTCATACAATTGTTGTCATTTACAACATTGATACTACACACCCAAGGATGTTCTATCTTCCCCTCTTCTCAAAATTCATCTCCTTGAACTAGTAGATCCACCATCGTGTCCTTCCTCATCATGGCCAAAAACTTATAAATCATCAACATGCTTTGCATCCATGTCTTGATTAGGTCCATCATGCATATATGAAACATCTTCAACATTAGAATTTTTTGATATTGCATATATCCATAAATTTGTCCAGTGGTAATTGATGTTTCTTTTTTAGGAGCATTTATATTTAAATAATTTGTCTATAGACGAAACAATAACAATAGTAAGTAATGTTTGAAATTAGAAGAAAAAAAAATACTTATAACCCATAAGATTGTAATGTGGTCAAAGAATACCCAATATTTCAATTCATATTATATACAAAACCCAACATATGTAGCAAAAATAGAAACCACACAAAAAACCACTCGCAAGTAGCCACTATTTATTCTAGGGTGGTTTTGGTCCACCTTTCAATTTCAAAAAATTCCTTTTGAACTAATCTTTGATGAACATAAGATTTTACATGAGTTGTCATATCATCATATTGAATTTCATTACATCAATTTCCAATATTCTATGAACTTAAGCCTTATATTTTTCACAATTTTTTCACTTCATACAAGTCTTTCCATCTAGAGCATTGATACTACATCCCCAAAGATGTTTTATATTCCTCTCTTCTCAAAATTCATATTTGTAGAGGTCTTCCTTCTCCTTAGACTACTTGATCCACCATCCTATATTTCCTCATCACGGCGAAGAATATTTAAATCATCAACAAGCTCTGCATCCACATCTACATTAGGTTCATCATTCAAATCAGGAATTTATGAAACATTTGCAACAATAGAAATTTGTTATTTTCTAGAATAATTTGTCCACTATTAATGGATCATTCTTTTTTAGATGTGTTTATATTCAAATAATTTTCATATATACAAGATAATAAAAATAAGAAAGTAGTCTTTGAAACTAGAACAATAACTTATAAATCAACGATATTGTAACATAGTCAAAGAATACCTAATATTTTAATGCAAAACCCCCCACACCTAGCAAATATGGAATCCATGAAAAATGCTACTAGCCTTACACTTAAAATAAAATGATCAAAAGAGCGACAATTTTAAACACTTAATAGGGTATAAGGCATGAGTGGAACAGTTAATAGGGCAATGTTTCAAGGAGATGAAGGGTATGAAATTAGAAGTTTGATTTTTTTTCTATACACAGAAACCTATAACTGTTAATAAAAAACTTACATCTTTCAACAAACTAATTTTCACCTATTAAAAATTGTATAGTATGTTATATTTAAAAAAAAACAAATTCCACCTAACAAAAATTTCGAAGTATCTTATTTATCACTTCTATTCATAACTAAAAATAGGATTTTCTAGTGTATATAGTTGGCTTCCAAATTCCCTTATTTTACTCCTGTGGGTGAAACTTTCCTTGCCCCTATTGACTCTGGTGTTGTCTATGTCTATGCCATATAGGCCTGTGTCCATGTGTGAGCTATATTATTTGTTAGGAATAGTAAAAAAATTGGAAAAAGCTAAGTAGTATGTACATCTCTATTCCCCCTGCAATGGGCGGTGCTTCAACCGAGGTGATCAAAAACTTGTGCAAGGGTAGTTGTATATCAATAGATTGAATAGTTTAAGGTTGTATTCATAACTATTAATTTAGTTGGGAAAGAGAGACTAGAACCTCAAGAGTAATTGATCAATTTTAGTCAATCCTATTGATGTGGATCATGTGATCCCACCAATGCGTAATGATGAATAAAAGATCCTCTAGAATCAAAAAGACAATTTGAAAGAATAGAAAAAAACCACTCACCTAGAAAGGTAAATGAAGAAAAAAATCTAAATATATTTAACCATATAAATTGACATACTACTAGAAAATACCAAAAACAAATGTGCTAATAATTGTTGAGTGAATTTCTACATATATGTAAGCACTGTTTGTAAAAATCATACAAACGTGTTGGCATATCTCTAATTGGATGACATAAAAACTACCATAATATATCTTAATGGTTTATTAAGCATAAAATGACTAAATTCAAATCTATAGAATTATGAAGAAAAATGATTATAAAAATTGAATATATAATCATTTTAAACTTACACAATACTTTTACACAAATATTTAGCTCTATCACTGCAATCATTTAAATTCTTAATATCTCATAAGATTTATAGGATATTTCAGGTACTAATTTTTTATACCATTCGATCTCTTTCACTATTTTAATCCTTAGTGTATGTGACTTGTGAATTCAAAATTCAAAGAGGGATAGATGCAAATCTTAGCTAAGTTGAAGTGCTTACGAAAATGTTGATGAGAATTGGAATCCTAAATTAGATATTATAAGGCATAAACTCCCGGAATTATTTTCCAATATTAAATTAGCAAAATTATTGTAAATGGGAATTTTGTGTTGAGCTACAAGTCATTTGAGATCAATGGGACTCGAGCGTGAAGAAATCAATGGGACTAGAAATGCTTTGCAATTTGATAAAAGCCTAATCTTTTGGGGATGATGGGGATGATTTTTAAATAAAGATATGTATTACATGTCTAGCAAGTTCTTCGGACCTGGACCTGATTTTTCCTTCTGGTGCTATGCATTATTTTAAGTTATATTTAATTTATTAATTTCTTTTCCTCTTTGTAACCCATCCTCAAAGAAAAAATTGAGCCATTATTAGCTTGATATAATATTGAGAGTTGGATGGAAATGGAAGGGGTTGAAAATGTCTCACAACTTCATTGTATTATACTCGTGCCCTAACGATGATAAAGGGCATATTAAGCCAAATAAGAACAAACGATGAGTTGTCAACATCTTAGTGCAATCATTTCTCCATTTTGCAATGTATAGGGTTGGTGAGAATCTAGATAATTTAATTATATTTACTTAGAGCTTTGTATACATTGCATATTAATAGTCTATGGTAATTCAAAAATCTTTATTAAGTTATTATTATATAAGCATTTTGCTTTCATTACAAATATTTATCTCTCATGATACCTCATCGCAATAATTTAAATTTTCAATCTTTTATAAGATTTGTGTAATAATTATGAGGTGTTAATTATCAATACCATTTAAACTATTAATTTAATTTTAGTTTTATGTGATTTTGGTTTTAGAGAACAAATAAGGATAGATGCAAATCTTGGGTATGTTGAAGTGATTATAAAAATGTTGATGAGATGCTAAATTAGATGTTAGAAGGCCTAAGACCTCATAATTGTTCTCCAATACTGTCAAGAAGGAACTAAATGATAGAAAAGATTATATCCATGTGATAGGAAGAAGAGGACAAGCTACCAACCATCATATTTGGGTAAAATATGTGTGTGTGCGCGCGTATCAAACAAATATTTAGATCTAACAATATATACTAACAACTAAATAGACATATTATCACCAAAATACAAAAATATTCATTTGGTGTTTGAATATATCGCTATAGATATGTGGGAGTTCAAATTATGTACCCTGAATTGTCTTGTTGTTTTCTACACCGACTACCTCAACTAATTATTTGTCATGAACTTGCTAGCATCGAAGAAAATTTCTCCCATTTGAGCCTAAGTGAATGTAAGTGAAAAATGGGAAAGTAATGATTACTAGACCTTAGCATCCAATCACTTTTAACAAATCAAGCAATTTATATTCCCCTTGTGAGGAGGATGATAAAAATAAGGTTGTTTCTTTAACGATTGAACCCATACATAATACAATCGGAATTTAACCAGATATGCTCATGGAGTCTCCATTTACAAGTTATCACTACATAATGTGGCTTGCCTTGTTTCAACTTGGCCTACTATCCTTATCCCATCTCTTATATTGAGGTTGAGTATTGCAAGTGGAATTTGGGTATTACTTAACTAAAAGTAAGAGTTTACCAATTATGTAGTGAATCCAAAATGGAATCCAAAGTAAAGTGTGGCTGGTGAATCATTCCTAGAAGCTTTAGTATTGCATTAATGGCCATTTTCTTCCAAGAAACTTGAGGTTATGGATAAAAATACCAACATTTCAAAGATACATTGCCACTCTAGTTAAAAATTCATGACAGTTTACAAAAATCACTAAACCTCGTAAATATGATATAATGAGTTGTTTCTCATACCATCAAATGATTTGATAAAAATTCAACAAAATATGATGAAAAAAATGTCCTATGATGGCCATTTTGCTCATTAAATTCCAACCCCGATAGCAAGGTTGGAATTTATATTTGTAACATAGAGTGACCATGAAGTTGGTGATTGTTAATGCAATATTAAGTCTTATAGCACAAATCCACTTACCATCATTTACTCTAGACTCCAATTTGGATTCATTGCATAATGTTAAAATTGGCAACTAGGGCCAAACTCCATGTGGGTCATCTTATTTATGGCTGTTGATATTTTTATTGGATCCCTCTCATCGAGAGGTGTAGGATTGATCTAAAGATCATCCGATTCCGATAAGGATTTATTGAGATATGAATTTATTTTGATTATGGAATTATTATCAAGCCGACCAGCAACTTGAGTAGGCTCAGAAGCCCAATAGACGTGTCTATTCATCATCCACGTTTTAGTATAAATTGGTGAGGACTTGAAGTCATTTTTCACACATTCTTGAGGTGATCTCCTCTCCACGTCTTGGGTTTTTGGAGAAGGAGAGAACAAAAGAATATGTTGGCCTAGAAGGAGCCCTAGCTGCAAGATGATGCCCTAATCCAACGCAAACTTATACTGATCATGAGGAGACCTTATACGCTGTTCTCATACGCTGATCTGGAAGTCACTTATATGAAGGGAAGAGAGACTCCTTACATGCAGTGACATTCATGAAGAGCTGCAGTCATAACGCATGGGAGAAGACTGTCCATAACCGTTGTACGAAGCTGCAGTAATGGTAAGTGAGGACGCAGTAAGTAATAAAGGCCACAGTGAAGCCCTAGCTGCAGTGGCCGCAGTGAGGAAACCTCAAACCTAGCCACAGTACAAACAAGCCTAAAACGTTGGTCTCTGGGACACTAATATGCAGTCATGAAGACTCATGACCTTGAAGACAGATACGTTGTCAAATGATGTAATCCTAATGCAGTTATAGAGAAACTTATACGCTGGTATGAGGGACACTAATATGCAGTCTTGGGAGATATGTTCACACAATCATTGTCATGAGAAACATGTTCACGTAGTTATAAGGGACATGTTCATCCTCTACTCATGGATTGACATATAGCCACTTCCATAATAACAGTGATCACATATATCATCTGCGGCTCAATTTTATGACATGTTCAAGTACTATGACTTGATGGGCAGTAATGTTGATGCATATAGCAGTCAATGGTATAATCTAGAATGGAATTGTGTCAGCATATTCATTGACATGGCATGGCATAGCATGGCATGGAAGGCACACTATGTATAATGGCAGAGGACAACATGATGTAGATCATGGGCAGCATGATGTATGGACAACATGATGTAGATCATGGGCAGCACGATGTATGGACAGCATGATGTAGATCATGGGCAGCACGATGTATGGACAGCATGATGTAGATCATGGGCAGCACGATGTATGGACAACATGATGTAGATCATGGGCAGCATGATGTATGGACAGCATGATGTAGATCATGGGCAGCACGATGTATGGGCAACATAGTGAGTAGATCATGGGCAACATGATGTATGGGCAACATAGTGATGCATGATGCAGCATGATGGTACTACACGGTAAGGTGCAACAAATGGATGAGATGCAGCACTATGATAGGTGAAGGAGTCACCTTAGAGAATCAGTTGAAGCAATATGTCTTCAACTAATCTCTGCAGATATCAAAAGTCAAAGTGTTGACTTCTATTGTAAATGTACTATCTCTCTCACTTTCTCTGCTGAACTTTGAAGAACATAAAAGAAGAATTGATCAAGGGTTTCCCCATATGTGAGGTTTGTCCCTGGCTGGCGCCACATCTTGTGTCCTCTTGTACTGGCTTGTCTTTTGCGATTTATATTTATGTTCTATCTGCAGTTTACTTTTATGCTGATGTGATTGCTAACTGTGAAAATTTAAATAAATTGCTCTAGCATAGAACATACCTAAACTTAACATGGTATCAGAGCTAAGGTGAAGACAATGCCCAAGCAAGAGTGAAAGAGTAATCATTAAAGACAGTTGGGACAAGACAAAAGGATCAATGGGTTCCTCATAATTCACCTAGGGGGAAGTCGAAGTAGAGAATATTATCAGAATGGTGCAGCGGAAGGTTCTGATGGCCTACCTAAAGATCACTTCATTGGGAAGTTCGACTCTAAGGGTGGAAGGAAAGACAGATGCCTTGGTTACAATAAGTTCATCCATTATGCGAAGGAGTTTCTGAATGGCAGAGACACTTCTCTTGATGAAGATAAACAAATCATTCCAGGGTCAAGGGAATGACAGGTAATACAGTTCATCAAGGAGAAATGGTCAACTCTTCAAAGAAAGCAAGGAACCCTAGGCACTTCATTGAATAGATAATTGTGGGATTATACTTGGAGCTGATACCACCTATCCTGGAAAGGGTGTAGGGAATGTTACCCCTAAATTGAATGAGGGTAACTCGATCCATTTACAAAATATCTTTTATGTACCTGATCGCAAGAAGAACCTGGTGTCCATCTCGGAAATGGAAGTCAAAGGTTTCAGGGTGGCACTCATTGATGGAAAGGTATGTGTTTAAAAATAGATTTTTCAAAGATGTTTTAGAGTTCAGGGTTGTATCAAGTCCACTGGGGACCATGTCCATTGACTCAACATCAGAGGTATGTGAGTCAGATGGTGACCGGGATGCCTAAATTCAAAAAGAGCTTGAAGGTACATGTCTGAGATGTACCGAAGGAAAATCTTACAAGGGGACCATTCCCCTCATGTAGCAGGTCCACAAGTTTGACCCGTGGAGTTTGAGATTCATGAACAGGAATCTCATGTATACAAGTGGAAGAAAGCCCTCTATGGCTTGAAGCAAAACACCCCGGGGATAGTATGAAAGGATTGATAGTTGTTTGATGAAGCTGATATTCACTAGGAGTGAAACCAATCCAAACCATTACTCGAAGGTTGTGGGTGATAAACCTCTCATACCGGCACCTTATGCAGACGAACTATTTCTGACAGGTGCAAACCCTCTCATTTGCAGAAGTAAGAGGGAGTTGGATTCCAGACATATGTTTTGCAATTACCATGGTGAGCTCATATTTGGTTGAGCCTCACTGGATTGGTGCCAAGAATCTTCTGAGATATCTTCGGGGCACAATCTCTCATGGATTGAGATACACTTCTGGAAATATGAAAAATGCATGATTATTTGAATGCTGACTAGGCAGGCAATGTGGAGGATCACTAGAGCACTTTTCAGTGCTGGTTCTCTTTGGATTCTGCTTCGATATCATGGATGAGCAGGAAGCAGAAGTTGGTTGTTATAGGTACTGCCGAGACTAGATACATAACTACAAGTATGACCTCGTATGAAGTTTCCTGGTTGTGGAAACTCTTCAGTGAGTACACATGATGAATACCACTGTGATTCTCTATGACAACCAGAGGTGGGATTCGATTATTGAGGAATCTCGTATTCAATGATTGCTCCAGCAGATAGACATTAGATACTTCCTTATCTGGGATATGGTAAGTCGATGAGCAAGGAGGCTCCATCGCACTGAGATGATGTACAAGTCGCTACACTTTGTCAGAGCCCCAGGGAAAGATCAAATTTGTGATTTTCCCAAACGACTTGGAGTCGTCGAGAGACCCTTGTAAAAGGGTCCTGCATGTTGCATACATAGAGCTTTAGGAGCTCCGAGGGCTTGCGGTTCTTACTAGAGCAACATACGACCACAGGGTGACCCACCCTCCCCTAGTGGTGCACACTGGGACAAGATGATTCACTTTCTTGTGGGACATGATGATTTGCTCTCCTGTGGACAAGATGATTCTCTCTATTGTGAACAAGATGATTGGCTCTCTTGTGGGACAAGATGATTGGCTCTCTTGTGGGACAGGATGATTCTCTCTCCAATGTAGCAGGATGATTAGTTCTCCTGTGAGGTCTGGATGATGTGTTCTCCATGACGATTGTGTAGCAGGATGATTAGTTCTCCTGTGAGGTGTGGATGATGTGTTCTCCATGACGATAGTGTAGCAGGATGATTAGTTCTCCTGTGAGGACAGGATTGATTAATTCTCATGTCAAGGCATCTTACCCATGCAGTATGGGACTCATGGGAAGTACCTCTCATCTGATCAATGAGCAGGGAAATGAGGATAAGGACCATAGTAGTACCGATGGATGCATTGATGTATCTATCGTACTCCCTATGTTAGGATGACCTTCATTGATCTGGAATCAA
The DNA here is from genome assembly GCA_031772625.1 of Pinus tabuliformis. Classification (NCBI taxonomy): domain Eukaryota; kingdom Viridiplantae; phylum Streptophyta; class Pinopsida; order Pinales; family Pinaceae; genus Pinus; species Pinus tabuliformis. The sequence goes on along the minus strand of CM062806.1, from coordinate 961,554,641 downwards.
TGATACTGGTCTGGGACCAGTTGTAGGAGTTGTACCTATTATGACGCTGACTTCGGGTCGGTTGAGACTGGTCTGGGACCAGTGGTACATACTCTGAGACTGACTTCGAGTCAGTGGAGGACTGGTGTGGGACTAGTGAGAGTGGTACATACTATGACGCTAACTTCGGGTCGGTTGAGACTGGTCTAGGACCAATGGTACACACTCTGAGACTGATGATATTGGTCTGGGACCAGTGGTAGTAGTGGTACCCACTATGAAGCTAACTTTGGGTCAGTTGAGACTGGTCTGCGACCAGTGGTACGCACTCTGAGACTGACTTCGGGTCAGTGGAGAATGGTATGAGACATTCTCAATCAATTCTTCTTCTTCATGGTTCAGCAAAGCTAAGCAAAGCAAAGCAGAGCCAGCAGAGCTGAGCAGAGCTAGCAGAATTGAGCAAAGCTAGCAGAGCTGAGCAAAGCTGAGCAGAGCAGTGAAGGGCACTGATGGCAAAGATAGTACAGTCGGATATATGGATCAGTGGATGGAGTTCTCCCTAGTTGAGAGGGAGTGTTAAAATTGGAAACTAGGGCCAAACTCCATGTGGGTCATCTTATTTATGGCAGCTGATATTTTTATTGGATCCCTCTCATCGAGAGGTGTAGGATTGATCTAAATATCATCCGATTCCGATAATTATTTATGGAGATATGAATTTATTTTGATTATGGAATTATTATCAAGCCGACCAACAACTTGAGTAGGCTCAGAAGCCCAATAGACGTGTCTATTCATCATCCAATTTTTAGTATAAATTGGTGAGGACTTGAAGTCATTTTTCACACATTCGTGAGGTGATCTCCTCTCCACGTCTTGGGTTTTTAGAGGAGCGAACAAAAGAATACATTGGCCTAGAAGGAGCCCTAGCTGCAAGATGATGCCCTAATCCAACGCAGACTTATACTGATCATGAGGAAACCTTATACGTTTTTCTCATACGTTGATCTTGAAGTCACTTATATGAAGGGAAGAGAGACTCCTTACATGCAGTGACATTCATGAAGAGTCGCAATCATAACACATGGGAGAAGACTGTCCATAATTGTTGTACAAAGCCGCAGTAATGGTAAGTGAGGTCGCAGTAAGTAATAAATGTTGCAATGAAGCCCTAGCTGCAGTGGCCGTGGTGAAGCCCTAGCTGCGGTGGCCGAATTGAAGCCCTAGCTACAGTGGCTGCAGTGAGGAAACCTCAAACCTAGCTACAATACAAACAAGCCTAAAACGTTGGTCACTAGGACACTAATATGCAGTCATGAAGACTCATGACCTTGAATATAGATACACTATCAAATGATGTAATCCTAATACAGTTACAGAGAAACTTATACGTTGGTATGAGGGACACTAATACGCAGTCTTGGGAGATATGTTCACACAATCATTGTCATGAGAAACATGTTCACGCAGTTAGAAGAGACAAGTTCATCCTCTACTCATGGATTGACATATAGCCGCTACCATAATAACAGTGATCACATATATCATCTGCGGCTCAATATTATGACCTGTTCAGGTATTACGACTTGATGGGCAGTAATGTTGATACATATAGCAGTCAATGGTATAATCTAGAATGGAATTTTGTCAGCATATTCATTGACATGGCATGGCATAGCATGGCATGGAAGGCACACTATGTATAATGGAAGAGGACAACATGATGTATGGACAGCATGATGCAGATCATGGGCGGCATGATGTATGGGCAACATAGTGAGTAGATCATGGGCAGCATGATGTATGGGCAGCATAGTGATGCATGATGCAGCATGATGGTACTACACGGTAAGGTGCAGCAAATGGATGAGATGCAACACTATGATAGGTGAAGGAGTCACCTTAGAGAATAAGTTGAAGCAATATGTCTTCAACTAATCTCTGCAGATATCAAAAGTAAAAGTGTTGACTTCTATTGTAAATGTACTATCTCTCTCACTTTCTCTATTGAACTTTGAAGAACATAAAAGAAGAATTGATCAAGGGTTTCCCCACATTGTGGGGTTTGTCCCTAGCTGGCGCCACATCTTGTGTCCTCTTGTCTTGGCTTATCCTCTGCGATTTATATTTATGTTCTATCTGCAGTTTACTTTTATGCTGATGTGATTGCTAACTGTGAAAATTTAAATAATTTGATCTAGCATAGAACATACCTAAAATTAACACAACCATTAAAAAAACTCATTTTCATTGTATTAATATCCAAATTCATTTCTCATAATACTCAATTAAATGAAAGAGGTGAGATAAGGGTGTTAAGCCAAGCCAAAAAAATTGTGACACCATATTATGCAGCGACGGTTTGTAATAGGAGACACAATGAGGATATTTGGTTAAATGTCCATCGTATCATGTATGGTTTCAATTGTTTAAGAAACCACCTTCATTATGTTGTCTTCCTTTCAAAGGAAATAGAGATCATTTGACTCGTCGAGAGTGACTAGTTTTTAAGGCCTATTCATCATTGCTTTCCTCTTTTTACTTATCTTCACCTAGGCTCAAGTGAGAGAATGTTGTGGCTACTAAGGATTCCATGACCAATATCAGATTGAGGAAATTCATGTGGATAAAGGTAGGGTGGAGAAATGATGAGATGACATAGGGCACATAATATGGATTCCCAGATATATGCATGGATTCAGTCAAATAGTTAATGGTATTTTTTATTGTATTTTGTAGATAATGTGTAACAGTCCCTAATTTTGCAGGCTAATGGGAGGTGTTACTTTTAGCTAGCCCATCCTCCATGGTATCACTATGGAAATGGGGTTACAAAATTTCTTATTTCCCAAAGTTGGCAGAATTAACTTTGGATAACACCATTCCATCCAACTCGTCAAAAGATTTCCAACGATATAAATTTTACCCCAATCTGATTTATGGATTGAAATATATTTCCCTTTGAAGTCTAACCAAAATGTGGATAAAAACATTGCTTCTAGTTTGTTAAGAGATTTCTAGCAATATAAATTTTACCCCAATCCAATCTATGGATTGAAAGATATACCCCTTCAAAGTCTAACCAAAATTTTAAATCGCAACTTAAATAGAGAATTTCTTCAATCTGGTAATTGATACTTATCTTTATGGTTACTCTTTTCTTCTTTGATTTTTACATCATTGAGTAGTGTATACACTCCATAGTTCCACGCAGTCTTTCACTCTGTTTTGACTGAACAAGGTCCATGCAATCCACTGCTAAGCACTATTGTAAACCAGAGAACATCTCCACCTGATAAGCATTACATAAATCCAGAGCACATCTCCACCTATTGAGCACTAATGAGTCAAATTCTCCACTCAAATTTTCACTAGCTTCATCTTTAAATCCAACTCATTCAGTGGTTCTCAACTGAAGCAAACAATCAGTGACAGTCACACTACTCCATGCAATCTTTTCGTACAACTCCAAACTAGCTTCCTCATGCTCACATCCCAGTGAGCATGGGCATATTTATTCCCGCACCAGTTTCTCACTTATCCATGCCTAGGAAACCATCAGTTTGATCACTCTCCCTATCCCAAGGCTTTCCTATATGGGACCCCATCAGCTACTTGCTTATCCAAGCCCAAGGAACCACTTGTCCAGTTAGTCTACCTACCTTAAGGTTCCTTGCATAGGGAAATAATTAGAGTCTTATAGACCAATAGCCATCTAGCATGGTCTAATAACATGTGCATGGATTCATGGCCAAGTACCCATCTGGCATGCTCCACTACACTACTCATGGAGTCTCATATTCAAGGTACCAGTTATGACTTGCTCCCATCAGATAAAAAAAGTGCCACAAGCTGTAATGTCATCATGGAAATCTTCTTCCTAAGCTCCAAGCTCCATTATTTCACCTATGTCACAACATATAGTTTTCCATAAGATATAATCAAAAATTTCATTTGCCCAACTTTGCTTCACCTAGAAGCCCGATCTCATAGACATGAAGCATGTAGTAATGTCATTGGGATTCCTTCCAAATATTGTTGATATGTCATGGTAGCTTGGTCTCACACACCATTCCAACACTTTTCCTACAATTGCCCTTTCAATCAACCAACACTTATATATATATATATATATATTGCAAAAGGTCACAATGGCATGAAGTGACTTCAAAAGTATTACACTTGTAACAATTCTATCACTCCAATTAAATTTAAATAAATTGAAATGATATTGCCATTGTAGTGTATTTGTGCATTACATTGATTCCATGCATTTCATAAAGTTATTAAATGTTTAATACAAGAAACGAATGAGTCAGAAATGAGAAATCCATATCTCTAAATTCATTAGAATTTTATCGCTTCATTTCGCTCAACATGCATTACAAGAATTATTGCAATGTTTCATACTGAAGGCTCCTCACATTCACCATACCACTTCCTGGTATTAATGTAAAGCATGCATTAATTTGAAAAAATAGTATTCAAATTTATCTAAAATAATTCTTATCCAATTCCTTTGATTTACCCTTTTCACCTAAGCTTATTGCTTGCCTTATTTTCTTGGTTGTCACTACCATCACTTTTAATTGAGGCCTTTTGAAGAGTCTATCTGGTTGATAACATTCCTATTGTTGCAATACCAAATAGTTCATGAAATGATCTTAGTCTCACACATTAGTCGTAAATTCATCAACTTAGTCATTCATATATTTCAATGTAAACTTCATAAAGGAACTTTTACTTGCATTCAATTCAAACATATCCTCATCCATGCTAAGCATACATTGTCAATTTCCAACCTTCATAATTTTCATACATGCTCACAACAAATATCAGGAGCGTAAACATAACATGTTAACAATGATATTTATCGACAATAATTCATTCCTGCCCACTTACCCAATGGTGTTCCATACAACATGTAATCCATTGAGTAACCTCACCGTGTTACCCAAAACATGGTAAGTACAAACTGTATTTTCACACCATTCACACAGTGATCATATTTTTAAATATTAATAACTTATAATTCTACTATGATTGTTCTCAATTAATGACCTTTCGAAATAATTAGCATCCTCATACCTTTATTTCACTTTCTATCATCTCCCTCATATTAATAGAGTATAGAATACACACACACACACACACACACATATCATCCATACACAGTTGTAATTAATGAAACTTCCTTATTATGTTATTTTCATAGTTTTCATGTCACTGCCCATTTTGTTCATGTGGACCCATCCAAGTCCACCTGGTTGGTCATTATCTTCTTCTTCCCTCTACTATCATTTATCCCATGCACAGGACCTAATTAGGGTCTTCACTTATAGGTGGGCTTTATTTAGCTCTCCTCTAGTGCTCCTTTTCTTTTCCTTCTGATACCCAAAAAAACTAAACTAGAGAAAACCACAAGAGGCCAGAAGAAAGAACAAAAACAATGAAAAGACCAAAATACTAATACAAGACAACAACACAAGGTAACATGGCCATGCTCAAAGTCAAGAAACAAAAAAAAACAAGAAAATTGTAGCCAATAATAACAACATAGACATGAAAAACATTCCCTCTACACCTCATCCATTAGTCCATAATAACTCAATCCCTTGAGTTCTAGTGTTCAATGTGTCCATCACTAATATATGCACAAATTTTTAGTCGGAATCATTTCCAAGGTTTATAGCAACCTCAAAATTCCAACATCCCTCTAAATAGTTCAAGAAGGAACTTTTTAGTATTTTAGAGAGCTTGAAGGGATGCTCCCTCATCTCTTTATGTATTACAGATTTTTAGTCCATGTGTCTAGAATTCACATGAACTATTCATCCTCTTTCACTATCTCTTATGGAAGTCTTTCTTCAGATGTGCCTCTCCATAGTGCCAACATGAAACTGATTTTCTTTTCTCTCTATCCTTATAATGTTCCTTAGTAGGCCTTTCATCATGACATTTCTCTATTTATTCATAGTTTTATTCTTGTTGCAACAAATCTTGCATGTATGACAAGTGTTTTAGCAACATTGCACTCAATCTTTGCCTATAGCTTCTGATTTTTAATGAGCCTTTTCAATATCTTCCTTGGTTCTCTTCAACTCAGATTTCAAGCTCTTGAAGGTTTATGCCCCATGATGGGAAATTCCCCCTTCTTGTTCATAATGGACTTGGTCCATGCTATGCTACATCATACCATTTTCCATCCTTGTATTTCTTGTCGCAATTGGGTCTTCTTATGTGTTTCGACACACACCCAATTGTTGGTTATATTAGCATAAGAAAATTGACATGTTACTTTGCCACGCCAACACTATACATGTTGGCCCAATGTATGATAATAAATTGATATAACTCATGTCATCCACATACTATGGGAATCAAAAGTGCAGATCATCATGCTTATATTCCTACCATTACTAGGTTTGAAATCAATCGTTCACCAAGACTAGTAGTCATGACATATGCAAGTTAGTATGCCAATTAGAAGCAAACTAACATATCAGAATTTATCATTCACATCATTTCACAATTATGATATCAACACTTACATACAACACAAATCACCAATCAAATTCCATAATCAACACACATTTATGCTTAGCAACAATCATCTTTTAAATGTCATACTCTGTAACAAATCTCTAATCTTATCCTCCCAAACCCATTCAGTACCAGTGTTGAACTTGATTGCTTTGATACCACTCTGTAACAGTCCTTCCCACACCCTTATACATTTCCAAGATGATGGGAGGTGTTACTTTTAGCTAAGCGGACCTCCATGGTCTCATTATGGAAATGGGTTTACAAAATTTCTTCTTTCCCAAAGTTGGTAAAATTAATTTAGATAACACCATTGCATTCATCTGGTCAAGAGATTTCTAGCGATATAAATTTTACCCAAACTAATCTCTAAATTGAAATATATGCCCCTTCAACCAATCAGGTAGTTCCATGTGGCACCCGCATAGCCAATGGTTAAACCTTTCGCAGCTTGAAGCCCTCGCATGACTGCACTGGTTAGATCTATAGTCTATATTAATTGCAAGCATCCCTACCTTGTTAACTATCAAAGAGGCAGGGGGGCGCAATTAATGTAGCACATTGATCTAATCAAATTGGTCGCATGAGGGCTTCAAGCTACAAAGGGTTTAACCATTAGCCACTCGAGTGCCACATGGCACTACCCTATTGGTTAGACTGTTAAGGGGTATATATTTCAATCCATAGATCAAATTAGGGTAAAATTTACATCACCAAAAATCTCTTAATGAGTCGGATGCAATAATGTTGTCAAAAGTTAATTTTTCATACTTCGAGAAAGAATAAATTTTTTAGCCCCATTCTCGATAAAAAATTAGGGGGGGTTTGCTATTTGTACACAACTACGGTCCCCACCACACTTTTTTACATGTGGTTCTACCTTGGTATTACGTTATGTCCATGTCACTTAATCTCCATGTCACCCTTCCATCTGCGTCTTGTTGATGTCACACTAGCATCATGGTGACATCACCCTACCAAATGGTGTCCCTGATAGTGCCACATGTCGTCTGAAAATTGGCCTCACGACCACCCCAAAGGGCCATTTCTAACTACTACATGTCACACTAAAAACGTGCCATGTCAATAGTCTGGCCACATTAGAAGATCCTTGTATCTCTGGAATTCTCACATAGCCTCACTACGCCCTTGTGGTACTTGCCACCTCAACTTCTATTCTAGGTCCCATGGAACCCAACTTCTTTGTGCATTGTGAAGAATTCCTTTGTATCTAGTTATGGGGAAGATCTAGGTGCACCTGAATTTTGTACCTTAAAAATCCTCCTGGACTCCCAAATATCACCTTCCTCAATGTATCCAGACATGGCCCACCATTCAAGCTTTTCCAAGCTCACGCCAAGCCTTTCCTTCTGAATTGTTGGATACATCCATGAACTAACATATTCGGTTCCACGCACTTTACCCCACTATACAGGGTCCTCCTTGGATAGCATTTGGATACTCATGAAATCCAGTCATGGCCCACATCTAGGGCTACACGTATCTATGCCTTTCCCTCACCCCTAGATGTATAAAATTCCTAGATACATCTACCACTCACTAGGTAATTCAGGCTTGTGTGGATTCACCACCAAACATTCCCCACTCTGAATACCCATATCAAGAATGGCTTGCGACCACATCTATTTTCATGCCTTTTAAGACCTAAATGGGACCCACCCAGAATATAACCCTTTTTACTTGCTTTCCCCACAATTCATCCAAGTCATTTCCAAATTTGGTGCTCTTTGTGAAATGCATAAGTAAAAACGTCCGGGATGCCTGGAATCCCAAAGACATCTTCCAAGTCTAAAATGTATCTAGCCCATATTCAAATTGTTGCTAAAGACTTATCTATCCCCCGGATATAAGTTTGGCTCTCTGTAGGAATTTAGACTTGGGGTGTATAAATAATCTCTAACGACTCTTCCCAAGCTCTCCATGAAGCCTAGTGTTGCTCCTAATGCTAACTTTTACAGGAATGAAACCCCCCTTCCAACACAAAATATATTTATCTTTTCATAACCATAATACAGTAATCAAAGCTATCAACATGGCTACTAACATGCATAGAAACAAGCCAAAACCATGACTAATACCACTTGGTAAACTTAGCACAATAGTAACATATCTTGCCACAAAATAGATCTTAGATAGTATTATCAGATCCACTTGGTAATTCATACATTTCTATGTCATGATTCCTTTATCAGGAAATATATTCAATAGTTTTAAAAATGCAAAGGTACATGAAATCTATAGCATGCCAAACAATGGAAATCACACAATAGTAGTTTATCTGAGCTCATCATGCATTCATATAAGACTATGTAAATGGATCTATAACTTAGGAACATACCAACAACCACATGGATCTACAAGTCCCTCGTAACCATGAGAATCATTCACATAAGAATTCCATTATAGACAACCATGAATAACACATTCCTTTACAATCATTTATGATACATACATTGTTATAACACGTAATATAATTCACCATTCATAGTGCAACATATGTATAAGTAAGTATACTTATCTGAATGAGTTAAATGCCTAGAAACTAAGGGGGGACTTTAACTCTCCACGCAACCATAGGACAGTTGCACTACAATATTTCTTGCAATTGACCATCCCTGAGCCGAATTCAGATTCTTAGGAGTAAAGTTCTCAAGTGAAATCCCACCAATGTCAATCAACCAGATCACACGGAAATCCATAGCTCACATTGTTTCCACCTACTTACATGAATCCAAAGCACATGGTGTCTCCTCTTGATGAATGATATAGAGAGCCATAACCCTTTTGTCTCCACCTACCCAGTAGGCATTCATAGAAAATAGTACTTTCACCTATAAACCCCTGCACAGATTTGTATTCACAGAGTCACAACTTTTCCAAATAGGAATATAGAGAACACATCGTTCCACCTGCTCACTCGCAAGTATTTGTAAACAAAGTGTCTTCACCTATATACTTCTCTCTTGAACTTGTTTTTCCCTTGAGATCCTTCCTTCTACAAGTTCACTTCACAAATTTTGTATGCCTATCCCATTATACTCCTTGTGACTGAAATTTTCTTGTTTTCATGAACCTTTGTCAATGTGCATGTGACTCCTCGATCTGAGAGTATACCACTCTCTCTATGTGTCTTCTTGTTCCCATCTAGTTGACTCCTCCCACATAAATTCATATACCCCTACTTTCTTCCCATTGGACTCTTTTTGTTTTCTACTCCTATTATACATCTTTTGTGTTGACCACACTATTTAGATTTATAGCTTGGGAAGTACTCCAAAACCTAGGCTAGAGGGTTGTGGAGGAATTGGCTTCATAAGCTCACTTGTGGGCTAAGAACCCAAGCTTAGGGTTGTGTACCCAAAGGTTTGGGGCCAAAACCATGAGGAGATTTGGACACTTGGCACTTGGAGAATGTAGCGCATCCTTAAAGGAGAAATGAGTTGCTTGTAGCACCAACAGATGCCTTGTAAAAATTGAGATATTAATTTTTTTGTGATTGTGCGGGTGAAAAGGTCCTAGAATTCAAGTCGGCCTTAGCGTAAGTAACCTTCTTGATGGATTAGATGACACCCCAAGGATATGTATAGAAAGGAATGAGGAGGAACCTCATTCCTCATCCAATCAAAGCATCTCTCTCTTTCACGTGATGCCTAGCAAAGGAGGTTGAGCACTTCTGGAAGTGTCGTAAGCCTAGAAACCTAGAGGAAGTTTGTTCTGGTGATCATTTTGGGTGACGATGGGTGGAATAAGGTAGCGAATAAGGGACAGGTTATGAGCATAAGAAAAATTGGAAAGGACCAAAGTTTAGGAGCAAATTTGGGTTGAAAACCAAAGCATATTCCCTCATGAGAGGACTTGAGGTTCTATGTGATTGCAGGTGGGAAAGTAGGGCATGTTTTGGAGGTTGAACAACATAGTAAGCCTTCCAAAACTGGGCCACACTCTTCTAAGGCATTAGCGCAGAAAAAAGGCGGCTCAAGAGGGATTTATATGGGTTTAGTACAAGCATTTGATGCCCTAACCAGGGGTTGCATACCTTAGGAAATTGCAAATAAAAATATGTAGCATTTGGAGGGCTAGTGCAGGACGGCTTCAAGGTAGAGAGGGAGCAAGATTGGGTCCAAATATTGCGAAAAGGTTTGTAGATCCTAAGAAGCAAATTCATCTTGAGTAGTTGCACAAATTCTAAGGTTAGGAGGAGCAGTATAGAGTTGCATAACAAGGTATGTTATCTTCTTGAATTGATTTGATTTTCTAGTGGAAGTTGTCCTAGTGTAAGACAGTTATTGGAGCAGCCAAAAGAGCAGGTGATAGGAGGGTTGTAGTGGCTTGATATAAGCCCTAAGAACAACCTATTGAAGGACTAAGAGGATTGTTAGAAAAGGCAAAACTATGTGAGATCATGACTGCTCTTTGAAGGACAAAAGATGGAGGTCAAAGGGATCTGGTTGACTAGCCCAAGTTCCTTGTTGGAGAAGGACTTCTAACAGTGATAGGTGGAATCCCTTCGTTCCCTAAGTGTGTCTTCATCGGGAAGCACAAGAAGACACTAGCGGGAAGAAATTCCCTAAGAGTTGTGTCCTTGAAGGGCTAAGGATCAGCTAATGGGCAACAAGTCCCAAAGGAGTTGAGCATCAATGGGTAGATGAGAGTTGTTCACAAACGGAGTTGTGAACAACTCAACAAAAGTATCGATGTGTTGATGCATTGAAGGACTAATGATCAACTAGAGAGAAGTTGGAGCCTTTTTCGGTGACCTAAATGAGTTGCTTCATTGATAGAGGTAGGTTGGAGTTGTTGCAGATTGAAACCAAAGGATAGGGAAAATGTGTTCAGGATAAATGGACTGAAAGGGTTGTGTGTGGCCACCATCAACAAGTAGGTCAGATTGTATCTTGTTTGAGTAGTTTAGTTGTCATAATTTTTGGCATCAAGTCCCAGTTATAGTCTTGTATCAATGGATGTATGAGGGCTATTATCCATGGTACAGGAGCCTTAGACAATTCTATTACAATTTGTTAATATAACAAAGTTGGGTAGTTAAAGTTTGTAAAAGTTATTTATATTTGTGCACGTGTTGATTTATTGTTGTTTATATTCCACCGTGCAAAGTATTTTGTTGTGATAATTAGATTGGTATTGTTAGTGATTATAAGATTCTAACCTAGACTATAGTACCATGGAAAATCAACATGGTATTAGAGCAACTTTGAAGGGCCAGTGAATCAAAGTGTGCACGGCGAAGCAACTTTGAGGGATTTGAGATTGTCTAGGTCACGGAGCAGAGGATTCAGCTGAAGACATGGAGATGTGGTCTTGACTGGCTTGGCAGTGAGATACGCTGGGATTTCTGGTGGATTGGTAGGGAACCTAATGAACAATAGTTTGTTTTAGTAGAGGTTGTTACTCATGGAATTCCTTTGACTTGCCATGGATCGTTGTGATAACTTGAAAATTGCTTTAGCATGGACGAGATTGGTATGATCAAGATTGCTTCATGTGATGGACTGAACATTGGCAGGATAGTTTCTTCACCAAATCTTGATGTTGCATATCGAATATTGGAGGGATGTGCATGAGTTGTGTTTGATACAGAAGGATGAGGGCTTGCAGGACTAGGTTGTGGCGATGATAGTTTGTGTTCAACTGCGGCACGAACTAACCTTGTAGGAAACGAGATCAGTAGCAGGTTGAGTCAGTGGAGATTGTGTAGACTCAAAGGGAGTCTAGGTTCAAATGGAGTAGCCCTATGGAAGTGTTGATACCTTTAGGTTTAGATGAGGCAGAGACACTATTGATATTGTGTGATTCATTCTTTAAAGTATGTTGCAATGGTAGACACCAGTTAGGCTAATGTCATTGGTGATGTTGTTGGATACTTCCTAGTGTTGGAAGTAGCTCCCTTTCTAAGAGGGAGTGTTGATATTTGTAACTTGGGAGGTACTCCAAACCCTAGGGTAGAGGCTTCTGGAGGAATTGGCTTCATAATCTCATATGTGGGCTAAGAACCCAAGCTTAGAGTTTTGTACCCAAAGGTGTGGGTTCAAAACCATGTGGAGATTTGGACACTTAGAACTTGGAGTGTGTAGGGCATCCTTAAAGGAGAAAGGACTTGCTTGTAGCACCAAGAGATGCCTTGTAAAAATGGATATATTTATTTTTATGTGCTTGTGTGGGTGAAAAGGTCCAGTAGAATTCAAGTCGGCCTTAGCATAAGTGACCTTCTTGATGGATTAGATGACACCCCAAGGAAATGTATAAAAAGGAATGAGGAGGAGCCTCATTCCTCATCCCCTCAAGGCATATATCTCTCGTGTGAAGCCTATTAAAGGAGGCCAAGCACTTTTGGAAGAGACGTACCCCTAGAAACCTACCAGAGGTCTGTTTTGGTGACTATTTTAGGAGAAGATATGGGCCGAAAATCAGATCATATTCTCTCATTAAAGGAGCCAAGGTTCAATGTGATTGCAGGTGGGAAGGAGGGCTTGTTTTGGAGGTCAAACAGCCTAGTAGGCCTTCCAAAACTAGGTTGCACTCTTCTAAGGCATCAATGCAGAAATGAGGAAACTCATGAGGGTTTTGTGTGGGTTTAGTATAGGCATTGGATGCCCTAACTAGGTATCACATACCTCAGGAAATTGCGGGTCAAAATATATAGCATTTGGAGGGCTAGTGCAAGATGATTTCAAGGTAGATAGGGAGAAGGATTGGGTTCAAGCATTGGACAAAGGTTTGTGCATCATAAGAAGAAAATTCATATTCATTAGTTTTACATATGCCAAGGTCAAGAGGTGCAACAAAGATTTGCAAAAAAGGTTATGTTATCTTCCTCAGTTGATGTGATTTGCTAGTGGATGTTGTCCTAATGTAGGACAATTGTTGGAGCATACAAAAGAGAAAGTGTTAGGAGGGTTGTAGTGTCTTGCTCCAAGCCCTAAGTACAAACTCTTGAAGGACTAAGAGGATCGTTAGAAGAGGCTGAAATATGTGAGCTCAGCATTGATCTTTGAAGGACAAAAAAGGAGGTCAAAGGGAGTTGGTTTACTAGCACAAGTTCATTGTTGGAGAAGGACTTCTAGCAGGGATAGGTGGCAACCCTTCATGCCCTAAGTTTGTCTTCATTAGGAAACATAGGAAGACACTAGTGGAAAGAAAGTCCCTAAGAGTTGTTTCCTTGAAGGACTAAGAAGTAGCTAGTGGGCACGAAGTCCCAAAGGAGATGAGGAGCAACAATGGGAAGATGGGAGTTGTTAACAAACAGATTTGTGAACAAATCAATAGGAGTCATGGTGTGTTGATGCGTTGAAGGACTAATGATAAGCTAGAGAGAAATTGGATCCATGTTCAGTGCCATAATGGAGTTGGTTCATTGATAGAGGAAGGTTGGAGTTGTTGCAGATCGGAGACGAAGGACCAAGAAGATATGTTCAGTATATGTGGACTTAAAGGGTTGTGTGTGGCCACTATCAACAAGTAGTTTGGGTTGTATCTTGTTCAGCAGTTTGGTTTTCATAGTTGTTGACACCAAGTCTTGGTTGTAGTCTTGTATCAGTGGATGTATGAGGGTCATTATCCCTGATACAAGAGCCCTAGACAGTTGTATTATAGTTTGTTAATATAAAAAAGTTAGGTAGTTAGAATTTGTAAAAGGTTGTCTATATTTGTGCATGTGTTAATTTACTGTTGATTATATTCCGTTATGCAAAGTAGTTTGTTGCAATACTTGTATTGGTATCATTAGTGATTGTAAGATTCTAACCCAGACTTCAATACCCTGGAAAAAAAAAACATACCAAAACACCCAACGAGAACAGAGGTGGTATGGGGTCTATCCTTCACTCAGGTAACCCATTCTTCACTTCCATACCTGTTGTGTAGCCCTTTAAACTCAACCAAAATCTGATGGCATATTAAATGAAGCACCTTGAATTTAATAATTTCCCAAACATCTCCTCCTTAGACCTCTGAATCTATGTCCAATCCTCTCAGCCTAGTCATTATGTTTACATGTCCTCAATATTTACATGAATTACAATTCATAGTGACTTTTACAAGAGGGGTAGCAAAAAAAAATGGTTGTCACAATAAGTATGTTTAGTTGTTAATGCATATCATTAGAGCTATATATTTATGTGATATCTAATGTGTATACCTTTTCTTCCCAACTATGATAGCTGATAGCTTTTCCTCTTCTTTTTTTTAGGTGGATGTAATCTTTTCCATCCTTTTGTTCCCTCTTGACATTACTGGATAGCAATCCCAGGGGATCTGGCTTATAGCGCCTAATTTAGGATTCAAATTCCCTCTTGAATTAATGAAACTACAAGCTACATAAAGCTAAGATTATATTAATAAAAGAGACCAAATTTTATCAACAATCAATATCTAAAAGAATTATATAATGAATCTTATAAGATATTAAGAATTCAAATAATTGAAGTGAGGTTTTAATGGAGCTAGATATTTGTATGAAGATATTTCTTATTTCATCTCTCCATAGTGCATAAACATTAGGGAATTTTGAGGTCTAAAATGGGCATCCTAAGGAAATTATAAAATAATATTGAAAATAATAAAATAAGATTAGATTACATCATCAAATTTTAGAGGGGAAAAAATACTTTTTTTTTCTAGCTCGTATTTTCAACTTATCTCCCTATGCGTTTACTCAAATTTCGAGTGAAAACACTCGTTGGATGCAGAATTTTATTCCTCATCCAAGGAGTACCCATGTTTCCTACTTTTTATGGACCCTGCTACACGAAATATGAGAAATACATGAAAAACGTGACTATAGAGTCCATTTTTCATTTTTTCGTGTAGCAGGGTCCATTGAAAGTATGCAACATGGGTACTCCTTGGATGAGGAATTAAATTTGGAATCCAATGAGTACTTTTGCTCAAAATTTGAGTAAAACCTCAGGGAGAAAAGTTGAAAATATGAGTTGAAAAAATAGTTTTATTATTTTATTATTTTTTAATGTTTCTACTTTTTTACTGCAAAAATGGTGAATCATCCCCCATGGTTTACATCATCATCTTGAATCCTATTGGTTCTTATAAATTTTATTTTGGTTGTACATTTTTCTTAGGAAGCCCATTTTAGACCTCAAAATTCCCCTAATGAGCCTTATATAATTAGAACTTAATAAGTAATTTTGAACTACCATGGACCATAAATAAGAAATGTCTCTAGAACTATAAATAAAATATAACTACATTATTTAGATTCTAAACAATTCTATACATTGCAAAAAGATCCTAAAATTGCAAACACTTTCACTAAAATGGAAAATGGCTCCACTAAAATGTTGAAAACTTCTTGTTATTTAGCTTAATAGGCCTTTTCTCATAAGGACGTGGATATAATACAATGTAAGTTAGTTGTGATAATTTTCAAAACCTTCTAGTTTAATTATAACTCTCAACGCCATATGGAGTTAATGATAGCACAAGTTCCTCTGGAGATAAAGGTTGCAAAGGGAAAGAAAATTTAGGAACCAAATACAACATAGAAACGATGCACAACGCCTAAGGGAAATGTCGGACCTTAAGAACACATTGGATAGGTAATGCACACTTGTTGACAGTGTTGGAAGTCCGCCAACACAGGGGGTTTCCCCCGTGTAAGTCTCAATTAGACCTCACACCCTTTGGGATAGGAGCCCCATCCGGATAATAGGCCCAGCCGCCATAACTTAATGGTTTTCCTTGGCTATAATAAACAACATAAGAGAGTATGAAAACAACCTTTGAAACAAGCAAGTTGACACTGTGATGCATACAACTGTAATGTATATAAGGTATTTTCACAGAAGGGAAAATATAAAGTGATCCTCTAGAAGAAAAGTAATAGTATTATCCTAGAAGAGACACACGAGAGAAAGGAAAGACTCGTTAGTTAATATGCAAAATAGTTCAAAATATAACAACAATCATAAAAGCAAGTAACAATGCACATTCAACAAGATGTACATCAAAGCCAACAAAATAGTTCATTTTATTTAGTATATATGAACATAAACATGTACCGCAAACATTAAAAGAATAGTATTACAACATCCACGATACATGCATGAAAGTGCGTCGACTCTGAGAGCTTCAAATATTAACTAAAAGTTCTACGATACATAATTACAATGATGCAACACTAGCCCTAATAGTGGAACATTAAGCCACCACTTTCATCTCCAAAGAATGATCTTCTATCCTATGCTAAGCTATAGAAGCCAAGGTGGAAAGTCATTTTGCTTTAGCTATGAGAGTGCATTTATAACAAATGAGGTGACTCTCCACCTCCCTTGTGACTCTTGACCTTCCTCATCATTGTTGAGCTTCCATGTGGCTTTTCGAACTCATATGTGACCTTTGAGCTTCTACATAACTCTAGGACCTTCTAGTGCCTTTTCACATTCCATGTGTGACCCTTGGGCTTCCATACATATTATATTTCATCACTTTTTGAAAATGCAATATTACATTCCACATATTGTGGAAAAATAAATTAACAACATATGACTCTTGTGGTGACACTTTGATAAGTCGTAATTTGATGACTATGACATAAGACTTCATTGTATCAATGCCAAGCTCTTCTCTTTGTTGCTATGACTTCAACTTCTTCATGATAGGTCTTTCTTGTACTTCATATTCACCCTCCAAAGGGTCTGGATAAGTGTTGGAACCTTCTAAGTCAACATGAGTTTCCATCTCTTTGTCTTGGTCCAATATTCCTTTACTCCTACATGAAATCACCTTTGTGTCTCATCTCCACAAGTGTCCTCATCGTAACCTCTACTTGATGACCTCCTTGAGAATCATCATGCCATGATAGAACATGCAAACGAAGTTCACTCATGACAAGAAAATATTAGTCCTGAAATCACTTGTTCTATCTCGTTCATGCAAGGTGTTGATTGTGATGGGATATTGTGCGAGTAAGAGGAGGGGCCTAGGAATTATGCAGGTTTCCATTCCAAGGAGCCAAAGAATGACCTTATTTTCCACTAGTATTGTGCAATTCACAATAAAGGGAAGGTTCATCAAGACATTAAATAGTGGGAAAGTACAGAGGATAAGATTGACAGGCTTACTCACTGAGAATGCATAGTGCGTAGTGCTCAATGAAGGGAAGTCAAGGATTGCACAATTGAGCAATGAAGGTACTAGGGATGGCCCCATTGTCCACTATCACTATGCAATGTCCAGTAAGGGAAAGGTTGGCCAAGGCAGTGTACAATTGTGCTATGCATGAGAAAGAATGACATGCTTATGGAATGTAACTACATAGTGCTTGAAGGGGAGGCTCAAGGGATTGCATAGTTAAGCATCACATGGGGCTAGAGATGACCCCACTATCCATTGTAACTACACAATGTGCAATACCAAGCAGGATGGATCAAGGATTGCGCAATGAATAAGTGTATGAAGCAAGATGAAGAGACTGAACTCTAAGGTTTCTAAATGTGCAGTTGAAGGAGGATGTCCTCTATTATTGCACAGTGCGTAGTTCTAGGAGGTAAGACTTCATCATTGTGGCTTAGGAATGTGCATTGTGTAGTGGATAAGGGTTGAAGGATTGGTGATTGATTACACAAGTTGTGAGGACAGGTGGAACTCAAAAATTGACCAAGTGTGGGATAAGTGGAGCAAGAAAGTGAGAGTAAGAGCATAGAAAAAGTCTTGAACATGATCATGCACTCATATATAATTGAACACATAACCAAGAGAATTGTACAATATCCAAAATTGTAATTCCCTACTTAATCTTATAATGAAAATTTTACTAGTGTTTAAATTACCTTAAAATATTGACTTATAATTATCAAGAAATATTGGTACATACCTACATTGGTGAAACTGTAAATTTATTACTGATATAAATTTTGTTATTATTCAATTCCCAACTTGCCTCCTTAAATTTAAATTTTGATAAGATATGGTCTCCTCGAATTAATTACCAAATTATATATTTATATCTCATCCCCAAAATGTCCTCTCAAATTTACTTAGGAGAAAACATGGTCCTCTCCAATTAATTACCAAATTATATATTCATATCTCATCCCCAAAATATCCTCTCAAATTTACTTGGGAGAAGACATGGTCCTCTCCAATTAATTACCAAATTATATATTCATATCTCATTCCCAAAATGTTCTCTCAAATTTACTTGAGAGAAGACATGGTCCTCTCCAATTAATTACCAAATTATATATTCATATCTCATCCCCAAAATGTCCTCTCAATTTTACTTGGGAGAAGATAAGTCAAATGTAAAGATGAGGGGGTAGTTATGACATTAATGATAGGTGGTTGAGGTGGAGAAGAGAAGGGGGCATAAAAGAGGGAGGATGATGGGAGGAGAGGGGGATATTTGGTCTTGGTTTTGGTTGTGGTTGTGGTTTTGGAGGATTTTGTTTTGAGAGGAAGGTGGAGAAAGGAGAAGGGAGAGAAGGAGAGTATTTGTTTAACTTGGACACACTACATCTGGTTGGACTTGGGCTCGAAGGGTTAGGGAACCTGTGGAAGTTTCCTGGGCTAGGAAATACTTCCTAATTGGCTGGGAGGTAAATCCATTCGATAGTCAAGAGGAGCATCCCAGTAGGATCAGGAGCTTAGGGGCATCTCAACTAGGCTTTTGGAACAGGTATTCCTATGTTTATATATTACTCATGTAAGTGATTGACATGAAATGCTTACTTATTTACTTGTGAAAAATAAATTTTAATGGTAAATTATCATTGATTAAATGTTTAGTTAGAAATAAGTTATTTCCCGTTTTATTGTACTTAAATTAGAGAAATTTAGTTTTGTTAGAGGACCCTAGGATGGAGCCTCACACGTGGTATTAGAGCGGGTTCAAAATCTGGACCCAAGACCCACTAGGCACAAATTTCCACTAATTTGTTTTATAAAAATTATGTGGAAATGATTTCATTTAAGACTAATTCAATGATTTATTTTTTCTCCACTGCCTCTTTTGAAAATCCTCTTCCAACACCCTAAAAAAGAGCTTCAAAATAGGAATTCATGATTTCCTGTGGAGAACCATTTGAAGATTGTATGTAGGATTGTAATTGTTTCAGAGACTCTTCAGTCTTCAAGTGCTCCTTGAAAGCAAGGAGAAGCTCATCATGAATGCTCAATGTGTTCAATTTGGTTAGAATAGTCTCCTCCTCAATATCCTATTGAATGGGCTTCTCAAATACCTCATCATCATTTTCAGCTTGAGTTTTGTAATCAAGATCACCCTTTTAATTCTTGACGGGCTTCTTAGACACCCCATCACTATTTTCAGCTTGAGATTTCTTATCAAGCTCAACCTTTTCATTCTTGCCTAAAGGCTTCTTTGGTGACTTAGACTTTTGTCCTTCCTGGCTGTCCAACATGACCATTTCACTTGTAGCAGCTGTCAACTGCTCTCTGATATGTTGTTGTGCGGCTTCAATAGAAGTATCAATAGCCCATTGCACATCATCATTCTCGTCTGGCTCCTCGTTTTCATCAACATGGCTTCTAGGAGGAGAACAATCTTCGTCAGAACAAGTTTTCTTCTTAGCAACCTTGGATGCAACCTTGTGGCCCTTTTTCTTAGATTCTTTCTTGGATTTTTAGCTTCTTCATTAATAGCCTGTCCTGCTTTCAAACGTTCCTTTTCTTCTCTTCTCATGGCCTTCTTATATTTTCCTCTCTTCTTCTGCTCTAACGGATTCTTCAAAATAAACGTAGTAAGCTTGTCCCTCATATCAACATCCAAAACATATCCACATGCAGCACACTTCAGTGAAATCATTTGTGTTTTTGAAATAAGGATCTCTGTCTCAGGATTGCCACATCCATAGCACTGCACATACTTCTTGATAAAAATCTCCAACAAAGTTACAAGCTTAGCACTATCATGAGCACCATTGACAAGAGCAGTTCACAGCCAAAATACTTTGTCAAATTATTGGTGTGCCTCCTCAATTCTCTTGGACTTGAAGTGCCTCGCCATCATTGTATTCCACGAGAACAAATTTCGCTCATGCATTCAAACGCTTCATCTGCAACTACCGACTCACCAGACTTTGCATACGTTTCGACAAGGTGAATATGTATGAGAATGTCGAATTAGAATCCCTTCTAAATCATCTGGACATGAACCTGCAGCCCTTTGCATAACTGAAGAACTCCCAAGACTTGAACAAAAGAAGTACGAATATCATAACCGTATTTTCGTGCCGATGATCCCTTGTATGAAAGCACTAGTTCTTTCACCAACCTTTCCACATATGGGGTATTAGGCATCCACGTTAGCTTAGTGATGGTGAGAATCCTTTAAATAACCAGTATCACTGTGGCATCATCCTTTGCATGCAACCAATGAAAGAAAAGTGGAAATAAACGCTTGAAATAAGCTAGGATAACCAATCCCATTCCGTTAATCAGTGGCTCAATATGTTGAGGCCATACGGTGTGGCATTCCTTATCTACAATATGCCTCTCCATCTCTCCAATCATTTCATTGAATATTTCTCCGTACCAATTTCCACGAGGGTTCCTCCCCTCAATACTAGTGGCAAGTGTCACAAACATTTCAACTACAGATTGCCAAAGTTGTTCACTACCAGATATATTCCGGCAAGTTGCATCGAGTATCACATCCTTGTACCAAAAGAGCTCAGCAAAATTTAAATTCTTTGCTAAATGGACAAGAGCTATCATACTTTAACCCTTCACTTCAGGAGACCAATGATCTAAGGTTGTCAATGCACAAGGGATAACCAATGTACATAATGGTCCTATATATGGATGTTGAATCTGTTTCAAACACCAACATATCTGGTGTGATGTTATGACTGAAGGAGTTATTGATGCACTGCGAAATTCTGCATCCAATTCATCATCCTTAAAATTATTGCAGCTACTTTTAATGGCATCTTTTATCATCAGAAATATTATGGGTATTAACTCTATGATTAATCTCTTTTCGAACCCTATTTTTGTCAAATCCAAACCCTTGTCAGTGTATGCGATTGAATAATTTCCAACAACATTCAATGGGTTTTGCTCAGGATCAGAATAAACAGCCTCTGATAAGTCTCTAATTGTTCAGCGGCAACAACCTACAATTTTTTTTGGAATCCATGACATCAGGGCTGCCATGTTGGCATTGGATGAAGCTAGTACTGCACAGCAAAGAAATAATCCTATTATTTTTTGTGTTTTTGTAGTGTCTTTCATCAACCACTGCCCATCTTTGACTGGAAAAAGAGACTCCAGGGCAGATTTTATTTCTACACTTTTCCCATCAGAATGATTTTGTTGGGTTGAAGACAATATTTCCAGTATTCTAAAAGAGTCTTCAACTAGCCATCCATTGGAATATTTGAATCTGTGCAGGCCTCTTTTGGTCTTCATTGTTATTTTTCTTTAGTTTCACATCTGGTTGAGCCAAAACTGCCTTCTGTGTTTTGAGTCTTTGAAAACTTTGATTCTTGAAGATTTAAAACATGCATGACAATGTTTGGGTATGAAACACATTGCTCTATGCATGGATTAAACTCATTTTTGTGAATACCAAAGCTATGCCACTCATTCAAGATATGGCTCAATCTTGCAACCTCAAAACCATCTCTTATGTAAAAAAAAGGGCCCAAACTACAATAATAAAACATGAGATTTACTTCAACACTCAGGGGAGCAAAGTTTCAATATGAGTCACATATTGCATCACATTTGCCTCCACAAATAGACGGCATTAAGGGTACCTCTATAGCTACATATTGATGATAGTCCAGACATGGGTGAAGTAACTCATTGGACTGTAGTAGAAAAAACAAAGGTGCTAATGGGCATTTCTCGGCATCTTTCTCAATTTCCAAAGCAAGGAAAACGAACAATAATTGAGTTGATACGGGGGATTATAGCAAGGGATAGGTTTCTGTATGGCTTTCTCCTCCCATTCCCGTTAACTATTGTAAATAGTTAGTTTCTCCAATAATGAAGGGCAGTTTGGTTTTGTTGATTGCCATTTTCATTTTATTTTGAAGTTAATTCCCTTTTCTGTGACTTGATTCTTCTCCGACCTCTCTTTATGAGTTTTAATTTCAGTGTTACTTACAGTCAGTGTCTAGAAATGAAAAAGACAATATTGCCATAATTAAGCACAGTCATTGGCATTGATTATTTGAACATTTTATCTCTTTATCATTTGAAGAAACTTATAGTCAACTCTGATTTCGTTGATGGTAGAGTATTTAAAGGTTTCATTTTTTCACATTTGAGTATGAGAATGTAGCAATTTGCCACTAGTGTCGCAATATTACATTTCAAACTACATGGACTGTAAAAAATAAATAAAAAATAAAAAAATCTATCGAAATTAAGTCACAAATTTTGACCTAAAAGCTTCTCTCAATTCCATTAGTTTCGCTGAGTTCAGAAGTTATGAAAATTATACGTTAAATACATTTTGAAATTAAGATTTATGTGTTTTGCAAGTATATAAGTGATATTAATTTTCATTCTCCATTCTATTAATATCACAAAGTGGCATTCTTTCATCCCACAATATTTTAGATTTTGTCTAGAAGCTAGTAAGAAGTCACATTTATTTTGGCAATGTAATTTTTCTTCTTTAAATGTAATTATTGCAAATAGTTATATATATATGCATTCATAATTGCTTAGGAACCTTGCTTCAAAGACAGTGCCTCTTCAAGAGGTGAGA
Source organism: Pinus tabuliformis (assembly GCA_031772625.1). Classification (NCBI taxonomy): domain Eukaryota; kingdom Viridiplantae; phylum Streptophyta; class Pinopsida; order Pinales; family Pinaceae; genus Pinus; species Pinus tabuliformis. The sequence goes on along the minus strand of CM062806.1, from coordinate 961,531,384 downwards.
CCAATTGTTTATATGTCCTATAGGAGGTCCCAAGATTCATAAAATGGACATAAAGGATTTTAAAAACATAATATAAAGGGTGGGAAAGAACGACTAATGGCCATAGAAGGAAGACATGAATAAAAAAGGGTATTATTCACATTAGTATTTAACTTAATTATTTGAATATATTAAACCAAGTTATTAATTAGCTTAATATTAAATTATAGCTATGGTACTAAAGAAAACAATTTGTGTTAGCGCGTGACTTACAAGTACATTGCACCAGTACCATAGCGAGTCTCAAGAGAATTTGTAAGTTATGTAGAACTCACACATGAGAGGATTTGGTAGATCCTTGGGAATCTTCTCAGTACTAATAATGTTTGTTTACGAGCATAGTAAAAGAAAAACTTACGACTATTGTTATAGACATGTATGTGAGTCAGCTAAGAGGGACAAGAACTTTTTTTAATTGTTTATCTCTTCATATTACAATATATTTGAATTTAGTTTATTTATGCTTTGATAAGTCTACCATTAAAATGAACTATGGTAGTTTTTAAGTCATACCCCGGTGAGATACCAAGACATTCATGTTGAAAACACTGCCACTGAAATATGGATCAATTTTTTTTTCTCACAAGTTGTACAGCTTTTTGGCAAGGAGTACTTACATATCTGTAAGGATTCATTCAAAAAATTTATGGTATTTTTTTTTTGTTTCTATTGTGTTAATTGATATGTATTAAATAGATTTAGACTTTTCCTTCATTAACCCCACTAGGTGAGCATAAAAATTGTAATTAGTGTCGGTCTTCATAATAATGTAACTTCATCATTAATGTATTTATTAACTAGTATTATTTTTTTTTTTTGTCAAAGCATGTTCTTCATCCTCATAGAGTCAAAAGCGAAAAAAGGAATTTATTATGAGTCAAAAAGAAAAATGTGTTTGAGTCAAGTCCCATTTGGACTTTTGTAAGAAAAGAAAAAGAATTTTTATTTTGAGTCAAAGTCAAATAAAGCCAAGTCGGCCCTCCTTGGACAAGTCAGCCCTGTAGTAGTTATTCAACCCTCCTGGACAACCATATATAAGAGTGAATTCAACCTCTTGTATCTATTCCATCAACCATCACATCATACATCAATTTCTATGCCTAACCAAGAAGAAAAAAGAACCGAAGTCAAAGGAGAGAGAAGGAAGCCAAAACAAATGAAATCCAGGTTTTCTATCTTGTTTTTGCTCACACATGCGAAGATGTTGTGGCAACTTTGTGATAGTTAGAGGGCCGAAATTTGGCCTTTACTACAGGTCCAGTTTTTTTTGCTATGACTAGATTTCAGATGGTTTGACCAACATTGACTTTTGTTGACTTTGACTTGATTGGAGGAGACTTGGAGAAGGGTTGACTTGGATCTTTGTGGCAACTTTTGGTCTTGGTATTAGGTCTTGGATATCTCATTTTGATCTAATTCTATAAGAAAAGGATTATTGGGTTTTCCCCCTTCTGGGGCTTTCCCCCTTCTTGGAGCCTAAATCTTGGTGTTTCTTGTTCTCTTGTGATCTTTATATTTTGTACATTTGTATAATTTCTTGATGAAGAAGATAATATAAGTAATAAGAAGCCAACTAACATTCACAAGTAATTATTAAGTTAAGAGAAATCAAGCATTATTCTCTAGCACTTAGTTTTTTAACATGGTTTCAAACCTAAGGTGAAAGGAGGGCCATGTAAAAATCACAACGTGTTTGCATATTTGAAGACACTATTGCAACATGTATCTCTCTCTATCAAATAGAATGGAAGAAGGCTTGGATATCACTTTGTTGAAGACATCCTCATAGCATCCATCACTCTTATGAAGACAACATTGAAGACTCTTGGAAATATCGTTATAAAACAACTCATGTTCACTCATTTTTAAAGACATTCTTATAACAGCTTCTTCTTTGACAAGTACTCTACTATACTTCAAGTCTAATCCTCGTAGCCAAATGACATCCATGTGTAAGGCAACAACCTTGAGCAGGCAGGGGCAGTAAGCGGGGCAGGAGAGACAGAGACAAGGACAGTGGGAGAGGACTTCTAATTTCAAGGCTTGGAAAAAGAGAATTGATTTAGTTCACAAAGAAAATGAAGTCATGCAATTTGTTGAATGTAATGTTCTAGTACCAGACAAGAATAATGCTCAAGAAGTAGAAAAGTACAACAAGGGAGAAATTAGAGCTCGAATTATCTTTGAGTCTATCAAATATCATCTCATCTCTTTTGTTTCATATTTGTCTACATCTAAAGAAGTCTATGATAAATTGGTCAAATTATATTTCGTCAATACTAACAGTCAAAAGATATCTCTAAGGAATCAACTTTATGGAGCAAGAATGTCAAAAGAAGATGTGGCTTCATACTTTATGAGAATATCAAAAATAAAATATCAACTTCTAAGACTTGGAGAAACCATATCAGATTTTGAATTAATCACTTTTGTAATCAATGCTCTACCTCCAGCTTGGGATGGTTTTGTAAGTGGAATCTATGCAAGAAAAGATACTCCAACTTTTGAAGAACTTTGGGCTCTATGTGTTCTAGAAGAAACAAGGTTGAAGACTAAAGATGATACCAAAAACTCTCAAGCCTTTGTTGCTAGATCAAAGAAGAAGTTTGGAAAGTTTGGAAGATTTGGATCTCATCACAAGTACAACAACAACAATTCTCACGGAAACTGAAACATGTCTAAAGTTCAATGCTTTGGTTGTAATGAATATGGACATTACAAGAGGGATTGTCTCAAGAACTCTAAGAACAATAAGAGCAACAAAAGGAAAAAAAGAAATGAAGCACATATATCAAAAGATGGAGGTGAAAATAAACCCAAGATCAAAGACAACAATGACCTCTACTATTAACAATTATGAAGAATATGGAAAGTACCAGGTTTGCAAACATGTTTTCATTTATTAGCAGTTACAATTATATTTGAAAGATAGAATATTTTTGGGATTTGTAATTTGCAAAGTCATGGAGATTAAGTTTAAGAAGAAGCATATAGTATTAGAAGAAATAGAGTCTACATAGAATTCTAGAAGAAGCAATTGGCCGCATTTAAGATGTTCATATCTCCGAAAGTTCATCATGAATATTTAGAGGCAGCCATCATTCCTTTTAGCAGCATGGACTACAGGTTGACAATATGAACATAAAAATCGTCATAAATCAGTATGTAGCATTTTGATTTCAGTGAAGAAAAAGTTGGTCTCATACATCATAAATCAGTCAAGCAATACTACTAGTACAAAGAAATTTGGAACTAGATTAGATTTTGATAGATGGAAGAACTAGAAGGACGAAGCAAAAGTATTCTACAGGAAGATCAAACCATTAATAAAGTATACATTGAAAACAGTGATTTATATGGCAACTCGGAAGCAAGCTTTAAAACAATTAATAACGTATACATTGAAAACAGTGATTTATATGGCAACTCGGAATCAAGCTTTAAAAGGAGGCTTTTATTTACTATAGGAAGAAATTCACTCTTATTATAAAGTTGTCTCATAAAAGACCTCGTAATTAGAAATCAAAAGAGACTCATGGATTAAAGCTATTATATTCAAAGGGAGTTGAAGGAAAAACATAATATATGGTGGACATGTTACTTTCAGATAGTTGGGCTGAAAAATAAAAAAATGCTTATTATCAAGATTCTTCTAAAAGGTTGGTTGATAGTTTACAAATATATTTTAACATCATTGAAGAATTTTGATCTAGCAGCGGATTGATTCGAACACATCATTTAGATTGGAAAAACTAATACTATTGGTGATCGTTTCTACTTAGAATTTGATGTAATCTTTTAAAAGAGCATGAAACAATATTCTATTACAATGCAAAGGAAGTAATATTGACTTTAGAGGGAGCTGGAAGTACACTATAGAGGTAAAAGCTATAGCAGTTGGTACAATCAGTTGTGAGACAGTGTAGCTCCATAAAATGTTTGAAGGAATTTTTTATGCCACATTGGATACGATATTAATCAAAGATGCATGAAGATTTTCAAAAAAAATAGGAAGGTCGAAGTACTTTATGATTCGAGAGTATAATGAAAATAGGAGTAGAGAAACTACAATAGATATCCATGGAAGAATGAGTATCCAATGCATTGATGATGTTCCTTTCCAAAAGAAAGGATGAGTATTTTTTAGACAAGCTTAAGCTTGTGGATATCTCCTCCTTGGTTGAGAGGTAGTAAGGGTGGACACCTTATTCTCCATGTGTCACGTACTATGGCTAGGTGTAACAACCGTAAGCCTAATGCATGAACACTAGGAGGGAGAATGGTGGATTGGATAAGCATCCGGGACCGATATTCTTTGAAGATTTGTACTGTGACTAGGATTAACTGCCATAAGTCAAGTACATTAATCTAAGATAAGAATAGTCCTCAGGATCGACACTTCCCCGTGTCAAAGTATTATGACAATGGATTAGGAAATGATCATATGAGGACATATCTTGTTGAACACTCGGGTGGGATATGTGCCTCAAATAGGCAATGGTGTCCAAATTTATGCCACCCAACATTGTGCTCTGATCTACTGGAGAGATAGAGCTTACTTGTCAAGGTCATGGTAGTTTGACAACACTAGTTATAATGATGCTATCATCATTGATGCTTACCAATATGGATCATTTCTTATATGAATATTTCAACTTGATATTATCATGTTGTGTCATTATGAATACCTCTCTAGTTAAGGAGTGTTGAAATTTTAACTAGTGTTGATCTTCATAATGTAATATAACTTCATCATTAATATATTTTTTCATCATTACTATTATTTTATTTTTGTTCAAAGCATGTTCTTCATGCTTAGAGAGTCAAAAGAGAAAAAAAATAAAAAATTGAGACAAAGGGTCAAACAAAGACCAAGTCAACCTTGTGCCAATTATTCGATCCTCCTGGAAAGCAATATATAAGAGTCAATTCAACCCTCCTGTGCAGCTATATATAAGAGTCAATTCAACCTCTTGGATCTATTCATTCAACCATCACAACATACATCAATTTATGTACCTAATAAAGAAGAAAAAGCACCAAAGTCAAAGGAGAGAGGAGGAAGTCAAAAGAGAAAAAAATTGGGTTTTCTGCCTTGTTTCTACTCACATGTGCAAAGATTCTATGGCAACTCTATGATAATTATAAGGCCGAAATTTGGCCTTCACTACAGGTCCGAAAATTATGTGTTTTGACCAGATTTCAAAGGATTTGACCAGTGTTGACTTTTGTTGACTTTGACTTGATTTGAGGAGACTTGGAGGAAGGTTGACTTGGATCTTTGTGGGAATTTTTCGTCTTGGTCTTGGGTCATGGATATCTCATTTTGATCTAATTCTATAAGAGAATGATTATTGGGTTTTCCCCCTTGTGGGGTTTTGTCATGGCTTGGAGCCTAAACCTTGTTGTTTCTTGTTCTCTTCTGATCTTTATATTATGCACATTTGTATAATTGCTTGATGAAGAAGATAATATAAGTAATAAAAAGCCAACTAACATTCACAAGTAATTATCAAGAAGAGAAATCAAGCATTATCTTCTAGCACTTGGTTTCTCAATAGTAAGTTTATCCCTGCGCTTCTAAACCATCTTGATCGTAGAAGAGCTTCTATTCACAACTATTAATGGAACTTGTTTCTCATGCTAGTCATTTTTAAATTAGTAGGATCACATGCTCTAACTCCGCTCATAATGGAGACAAAATGGTCCCTTCAACCATTATGTGCACTTAACAAGGACAAAGTCAATCATATGATTTACAAATACCCGTGGGAGAGGATAATACTGAACCCAATATTAAAAGCCTTTAATTTTTTTAGGGTTGACATGAATTTGAGGAAATAAGAAATGCAATTATTAGAGTGTGTTCCAACTATTAGGTGTTGGAAAACAAGGAATGGTATGAGAAGAATACCCACATTAGACATTTTTTCCTTCTCATTGTGGAGTCTCCTCTCTATGCACAATGGTACTCAAGATAGAGGATGATGTCATAAACCTCAGACTACAAAAAGGAGTATATACCATCCCTTGTTCTTGTGGTAAGCACTACATTGGTGAAACTGAAAGACCATTTTAAGAATGGTTGAATGAGCACCATGTTGATTTTTGGTAGCATCTGGTGTGCTCTAGCCATAGAAATTGGTGGAGAGGCTAAGGCGCATAAGATCTCCAAGACCTAGAAATCGTTTGGGGAAATTCCACCTGGATGAATAGATATTAAAATAATTAATATTTTTAATGGGATTCCTAAGTCTAAACTTAGGAAAATTAAAATATTAATGTGTATTAATATAATATGGGTGAGAAAGTTCTAAATAATGAGGATCAAGCCAGATCTAATCTTAGCCGTTGATTAATGACTTAATCTCAGCCGTTGAATCGTCAACAGGAAAAGTATAAGAGGAGGCTTGAGGGTCAGTTGGAGGTACACTAAGTGATCAGTCAGTTCGATTTTTCTGGGGCATGGTTTGCTGAGAAAATCAAACAAGTGATCTGAGTTGCAGTAAGAGGGGTAAAAGTAGAGATTTGGATCGGAAAGGAGTTTCGAGCCAAAGAGTATGTGGCAGAGAGGCAGCAGTAGCATCAGAGAGGCAGTGCAAAGCCCTACGCAACCCAGGAAGGGGCTCTCCCAACGCTAACACAGGCCAGGAGGTTCTCTTGCAGTGGCAATGCAGAGTATTCGTCAGACGTCTGAGATTTTGCTAGAGAAGCGAGGTTTTGAGTCAGGAGGGCTAAACAATAGTCTTCCTCCAACAAATCGATCCAGCAAGAGTAGGTGACGCAGTCTCCTAGAGGCAAGACGTTGGCCCAAGCAGTGATTGCACTGGGATTTCGTAGTGTTTTCCGGAGTCAGGGCACTCAGTGGATCAGTTGGGACTTGGAGAACGAGGTAAACCCCTGTATGTATTTCTTGTTGTCGTGATTCCTCTGAAAGGTTAGCCGATGTGAGAGGCAACCTATTGTACGCAGATTCTTCTTGCTTAATAATACAAACCCTCTATCTGCTACATAGATTTTCCTGCATTGGGTTTTTTCGGGGACGTGTTGTCCAAAAATGACGGTGTCCCTTCTATGTTTGTCTCATTTATTGTTTTAGTTTATGATTTGTATGTCAGTGTAGTCTACAGTAGTGTTTTTCATCATTGTTTATAAATTAAATAACTTGTTGAATGAAATAACAAGTAGGAGATTCTAAACCAATGACTGCAGTAGGATTTCTGTTTGTAATGATTCAAACATTTTCACATGGTATCAAACGATTGCAAATCATAGGATACTAAAGCCATCAGCTGGGAGATCCAGCAAATCTGCTACAGAGAGGCAGTTGTCCTTAGTGACAGTGTTGTTCCAAAGCCATAGACGCAGAGGGAGAGTGACACACTGCAAAAGAGGTGACACAGAGGCTCACGCAGTGCCTGCGTCAACATTCTGAGCCAGTGAGGGTGACGCAATAGCTGGGAGGAGCCCACACAGTAACTGCGTCATCTGTCTAGGCCAGCGTAGAAGTAGAGGGGCGGATCAGGCTCACGCAGAGCCACGTTATCTTTCTGAGCTAGGAATGAGTGACACAGTGGCCAAGAGGAGTTGATCTAGCTCACGCAGTGACTGCGCAGAGCCTGAGGAACTCAGATTCTTCAGTTGCTGGGGCAGAGGGAGCAGTGCAAATCAAATCTGAGGTGCTGGTGGGACATTGTTGTTGCTGCTACAGAATAGTGTCTGAGGAGATTGAACCAAGGTAGAGGGAGTCACTGCCTTAACAAATTTCTTGTTAAAGAAATCTAGATCCGGGTTGTTGAGCCACAACAAAGGAAGATTGAAGAAGGGGTGATTTGACATTATTTGGCAGGAGGATTTCCATGAAGGAAATCGGGACTCAGAGGGAGTCTAGAAATAACTTGTTCCTTAGAGGATTTGTAGCGCTAAAGAAATCCATATCTGAGTCTTGTTGGGGCAGTAGCAAAACAGGGAGAAGAGAACCTGTTCTATACTTGTTTGAGCAGAGATGGCA
>CM062806.1:957155376-957302876 GCA_031772625.1 Pinus tabuliformis | reverse complement strand
TCTGATCATAAGGTTGCAATGGCTGTGGAATATTGGATCAATAGTATTTTTGGTAGTTTCATCATTGAATTTGCAATTGACACATCTGTATCTTATAGCAAAGTTGAACGCCGATTCTTTAAGGGTCCGAGAGGTAAGTACCTGAAATCGCTAAAAACTTGGATTAAAATGTTGTTGTGTGAAAAGGGTGTTATGCCTTTGAATTAATGCTCAAAAGAGGCTAGACGGGATCTACATGAAGTGGCAAAAGGTTCCGAGTAGATCATGAAAGATACGCTGAAGGTGAATACAATCCGTTGTTAGGGGATTCAGAAACTAACAAAGAGGGAAACCCTAACACACCTGGAGGTGCACCGCAAACAGAAGGTCAGGGCACTTCTGGGATTCCACATCCATCCACTCCACCTCCACCTCCCCTGCCACCTCATACACCTACGCCTACACCTCCACCTCCACCTTCATTATTCAATATGGCGAATACAGTGAAAATGTTTGTATTCAAGGGTCAGGGATTAGAGGATCCTGATCAGTTTTGGTTTATAGAAGAAGATGTGTGGAAGGCACAGCAAGTCAATGATGATGACATGAAGAAAGTGCAACTGTCTATAGCGCTACAGGATAGAGTGCTTACATGGTATATCAAATATAGTACAACCAATATGAATGCTACATTGGCTGAGACAAAGACTACGCTGAACGCAGAATTTAGAAAGTCAAAATCACAAGCTCAATGTGTTACTGAAATAAAGGAGATCAAGCAGACAGTTAACGAGTCTACATGGGATATAGATCAAAGGTTGAAGTGCTTACTGAGACAAGCTAATCTTTAGATTTCAAACGAACAACATACGGAATGGTACATAGCTACGCTATTGCCACAGTTGATATTTCCTTTATCTCAACAGAAGACCGGATCTCAAGACAAAGCACTAGAGATCGCGATGAAGCTAGAGGCTTCGCTAGTCCAGGACACGAATATAGGAGTCCAATAGATCGAGTCATAGTTAGCAAACCTACATATGGAGTTGCAGGATCTGAAGAAGGTAAAGGAGGTTCAGTTGGGAATATGATTTGAAGTTTTGTGTATGAAGTGCAAGGCCGAAGGGCACTACAAGGATCAGTGCCCTGTGCACCAGAACTATATAGCTGCGGGAGGTCCCAACCCGCTGAAACTAGAATCTCCTACTGGATCAAGCATCGGTTCAAGTGTTTGGTGTAGTATCTGCCAACTGTCGGGAGTGCATCCGACAGACAATTGTTATCTATTACAAAAATTTGTATAGTCACCAAAGCAACTATTTTTCAACTTTTTAAAATCAATTGGCCATGATGAAAGAGGTTGCCGAAGCTATGACTTGTTGTGAGACAAAACCCCAATGTATTAGATTCAGGTTGAAACCCACACGCAGAACGACCAAGACTCACCTACGGCTCACGAAGGATTCCAAGGATGGGGAAGAGGACGAGGAGGAGGCGCTGGAAGAGGTCGGGGCCAGATCATCTGCTACAACTATGGAGAACCAGGACATTTTGCGTGCAACTATTAGAATCCAACCCATCCTTCTTGTCAATACTATAAGCAATTTGATCATGTTATAGAAGATTGTCCTGTATTAATAGAAAAGATGCAGGAAAAGAAGAACCAACAACCGACGCAAAACATTCATATGATGAGATCCGAGTTGCACGAAGACAATCCTAGTGTCAATATAGTCACATGAAGCGGTATAGCCACTAGTGAAGACAAGGTAGAAGGCAAGAAACTAGTATTAGATACATGGGTTTGTAGGGCTGGTGAGAAGAATGTTGGATTTGACTTACAAAGAGAAAAGGAGATATTTATGGAGGCAAGAAATTTTTTTATGGATCCAGGTGTTTCTACATCTAAAACTTAGATACAAATAGTCCCACGAAAAGAGAAATCTGAAGAAATTACTGTGACAGAGGACTCTGATCCCACGATGTTGAAGTTGTTTCTACAAACATGCATGAAGCTGCTGAGGTATCAGAAGGCAGTTGAAGGACTACAAGAACTGATAGATAACTACACTAGCAAGGACAAGTTGTTACCAAAATAGCACGCAGTGAATAAGGTGAACCGAAGCAAGAAGAGGACTGGTAGGGAGATGTGGTTGACAACACAAATTGGTGATTTTGACATGGACCAGGTAATTCTAGACTTAGGATCTTATGCTAATGTACTGCCAAAGCATGCTTTGGAATGTATGGGAAAACCTAAGTTACAGTGTTCGCTAATCCAGCTACGCATGGAAAACCAACAAAAGATAATTATGATGGGTCACCTGCATGGAGCGGTTGTGGATATTGAGGGAGTCAATGTGCTCAGAGATTTTGAAGTTATCGAAATAGTATATGACAGTAATCCATACCCAACATTGCTCAGATTGATTGGGCTTTCGACATGAATGCTATTATTAATTTGAAGAAGCAAAGCATGGTGTTTGAAAAGAACAAGCTTAGAGTGGTTGTTCCATTGGATCCAACTGAAGGTGTGCAATACATAGAGCCAGTCCGTGATGGCTATGATGATGAAGACATTGATCACATATACATTCTCACTGCATGAGACAAATACTAGATTAATCCCACTGCATATGGACATATCAATTGGGAGAAGGATAGTTCATGTCAATCAAACTCAGAAGAAGAATTAGAAACTGGCAGAATCGGTTACATGAGGTCTCCACACTATGATGAAATAGGCTTACAAAGTCTCTGCGCTATATATCAACTGAGGTACGTAAATTTCCTTATTATGATGGGCTAGATGATGTCAATATTTTTCTTGACCATTTTGAAAGAGACGTACCAGAGGAGCACAGGTTCCAGGCTCTAGATTTGGCTTTAAGAGCTACGCCTGCAAGATGGTGGGGAACCCACAAGGATAATATTGTTGATTGGAAGGAATATCATAGACTGATGAGATTAAGATTTGGCTACACAAAAATGCAGCTCAGTGAAAAGTACACATGTAAGGATGATCTAGTGAACATCTAGCTTGATGGACTAAGGCTTGGGGTGAGGTACCTCAACCAGAGTGGGTACATATATTTATTCATACCTTAGACGTTATACCAATGAACTGGTATTTGGAGATAGAGTTGCGACACGGGACTGCTGATTGGGATGAAATGAAGGAGAGTTTCCTGCTGACATTCAACTTTGAAGACGGGTTTGAATGCATTGATGAGGTGCTTTAGGAGATTAATGCAACGATATTCCAAACACCAATAAAACATATAACTTTGATGCAACCTGACTGGAGCATGCAGCTACAACATGCTTTGGAATGCTACAATGTTACAACAGAAGAAGGCGATGATGATCCACAAAATATCAATATTCCTGAGTTAGAAGGACTACGTGAAGTTGCGGGACCTAATGTAGATATCCCTGGTATATCACAACTAGTAAAGACAAAACAAGTAAATATTGGCTCAGAAGCAGAACCAAAGTTCACACATATTGGTGACTATTGGGATGAAGACACATTAGGCTCAGAAGCAGAACCAAAGTTCACACATATTGGTGACTATTGGGATGAAGACACATTAGGCAAGGTTGTTGAATTATTGCATGAATATCAGGATTTATTTCCAACAAATTTCTCTGAATTGAAGGGTATAGTAGGTGAATTGGGTATGATGAATATCAATTTAAACCAAATGCGAAGCTGGTTAAGCAGTGCCCATATCTACTGAACCCCAAGTATAAGGAAAAGGTAAGAGAAGAGTTGGATAAGGTGCTTGCAGCAGGTATAATTGAGCCAGTAGAAGAGTCAAAATGGGTCAGTCTAATGGTGGTCCAGGAAATGAAAACAAAGGGTGATATAAGGATCTACGTAGAACTGCAAAATTTAAATGATGCATGTGTGCATGACCCCTTTCCTACACCTTTTATAGATGAAGTTCTAGAAAACATTGGCGAACAGGAGGTTTATTCATTCACAGATGGATTTTTGGGATATCATCAAATTAAGATCATGCCGGAGGATATAAGCAAGACTACCTTCGCTACAGAGTGGGGTTCATTCCATTATATAGTTTTGCCTTTCGTACTGAAAAATTCTCCTGCAATATTTTCAAGGGCAGTAGTCACAGCATTCAAGGAATTTATTCACAAGTTTTTGGAGGTCTACTTTGATGATTAGATAGTATTTGGGCTAGTTAAGTAACATGTTTCTAGTCTACGCCTAATGTTGGATACATACAAGAAGTATCAGATTTCCTTTAATTTCAAGAAATGTATTTTCTGTGTACCTTATGGAGTACTGTTGGGACATGTCAAAGAAGGGATTGATGGTACATCCTGCCAAGATCGTTGTAATTATCAATTTGGATCCATAGAGGAATGTAAATTAGCTACACGCAACTTTGGTTCATATAGGGTATTACAGGAAGTTTATAAAGTTGTATATGCAGATCACTGCACCAATGGAGAGGTTGTTTAATAAGGATGCTAAGTTTTGTTGGGATGATGAGTGTCAGAAGACCTTGGATGTTCTTAAGGAGAAGATGGTTACTGTGCCAATCCTAGTATTCCCGGATTGGAAGAAAGAATTCCATGTGCATGTGGATGCATCTTGTATAGCATTGGGAGTTGTTTTAACTCAACCAGGTGAAGGAGATATTGACCATCTGATTGCCTTTGCAAGTAGGAAACTATCTAAGGCAGAGATAAACTATTCAACCACAGAATGAGAAGGGTTGGCCATGGTATATGCACTACAAAAATTCAGGCATTATCTGCTAGGTGCGCACTTTAAAATGTACATGGATCATTCTGCATTGAAATACCTAGTCAATAAGCCTGTGTTGGGGGGGGAGATCTGTAGATGGTTGCTTCTCTTCTAGGAGTATGATTTTGAAGTGATAGTTAAGCCAAGGAGGTTGAATGTTGGACATGATCACCTCTCTAGGATCGAGAATGGTGAAGAACCCACTAATATTGATGAAGGGTTACCTAACGTGCAACTCTTCATTGTCAGAGTTGTTGATGAAAATTTTGCAGACATTATTTATTTTCTGTCTACTGGCGTAGCTCTTGAAGGATACACAATGCAGCAAAAGAAGGAACTAGTAGTTAGGGCTGTAGATTTTTTAGTGATTGCAAGACACTTATATAAGATGGACTAGATGAAGTTCTATGTCGATATGTACCTGAGTATGAATGACACAGTATTCTGGCTGAAGCACATGGTGGTGTTGTAGGAGGACACTATGCAGGTAAGGCAATTGCGTAGAAGATTCTGCGAGCAGGATTATGGTGGCCTATGATACATAAAGATTCTAAGGAGTACTGTAATGTGTGCGATGTGTGTCAGAGGACTGGAAGACCATCGCAAAGGGATGAATTTCCCTTAAATCCATAGGTCACACTACAAGCATTTGATAAATGGGCAATTGACTTTGTTGGACCAATTAATCCACTAGGGAAGAAGACGGGTGCACATTATATTATCACTGCGATAGATTACTTGACCAAATGGGTCGAGGCACAACCCGTGAAGGATTGCAATGTAGAAACTACTACGAAGTTTATATTCGAGTATATTCTGTCATAGTTTGGATGCCTGAATATCCTGATGAGTGACCGAGGTTCACACTTCTTGAATGAAACAATTGAGGTGTTGACAAAAGAGTTCCAAATGCACCATCAAAAGAGTACACCGTATCATCCCTAGGCAAATGGAACTATCGAAGCTTTTAACAAAATATTGGAGAATGCCTTAACGAAGATCTGCAATGTTAATAGGAATGATTGGGATGTGTGCATACTGGTGGTTCTATGGGCATATAGGACGACTTGTAAGAAATTGACAAGGAAAACACTGTTTAGACTAGTATATGGACAAGAAGCAGTGATGCCAATGGAGTATATAGTGCCCAACCTAAGTATTGCAGTAGTAAATGAGATGAAAAATCGCGACTTCATGGAGGAACGATTAATGCAACTGCTTGCATTGGAGGAGGATCACTTTTTGGCTAGTTTTCATCAACATGTACAGAAAGCTAGGGAAAAGGTGTGGCATGATCGCCACATTAAGCAGTGCACTTTTAAGAATGGAGATTTGGTCCTGATGTATGACAACAAGTTCACAAAATTTCCTGGGAAGTTTCAGATGCATTGGTTGGGACCCTATGTGATCAAGGATATTTCAGATGGTGGCGCAGTTCAGCTCGCAAAGCTGAATGGGGAGTTGTTTCCTAGAAGGATTAATGGGAGCATATTGAAGGTATACAGGGATGATCCCACCCCTGCAAGGATGAAATGACTATATGACAGTAGGAAAGTCTTAGTGCTTTAGGCAGTTGGAAGGAAGCACAGGACTATAAACTACTCTGCTGAGGAAGGGTTCCATCGAAGAAGGAGGGTTGCACGATGTTTAGGGAGATGGCATAGGTGGAGAAATTTATGACAATGTAGCTATGCCATAAGGGAGGGTCCAGTGTAGCCTGCCCAAAATGTGACCGTTGGAAAAGCTACAATTGATTTGACAGTGATTTTGTCGTTAAAGGGAGTAGGGGAAGTGCATTTAAGGAGCATATCTATGGAAATCTTTTGCCAAATTCACATTTATGAGGAGGATCTAAAGGAATTCAAGGCATTTGAATTTGAATTTGGCTATAAATATGGCATCCCGCTCTACATTTAGACACTTTGCCTCTTGAAGAAATCTTGTGAGATTTTGCGCCTAAGTCTGAGCCGAGAGAAGTGTTGCATGTCTGGTGAGGATTGGCAGGACGTCTACTGGGAATTTCTAGAACAAGGATTAACAAACATCATGACTGCTACACCTCCTACACACACCACAACTCCTAGATTTCCAAGGTTGAAGCCCACAGATGTAGCAGCGGCAACAACAACGGTAGAACTAGCAGAAACAACAAGAGTAAAGAAGCAAAAGAAACCGCAGAATTCATCAGTAAGGCGGTCGCCTAAGAAGGTGTCTGTTGAGAAAAGGAGCAAGGAAAAGATGGAAAAAGGGAAAAAGAAGCAACCAATGGAGCTGATTGACTTAGAGGATGAAGAAATTGAGACAGGAATTGAGGACATAAGTGTCAATGAGGCCGAGCCAATCTCGTGGTTACCTCCGTATATGCCACCAAGAAAGCTAACTGCTAAGGTGACAAAGGACCCTGATGCAGTAAAATTTTCCATTTTTACACCTTTGCTGCCAGAAGATGTGCCCTTTGATGGAGAGTTGTTGGCGAAGGTGCCGCAACTGCGCATGGAGGATTAGGATTTGGCGGACAAGGCCAAATTCCCTCATTTTGAGCCGAGTAAATACCTGAAGATGGTATACTATGAGGATTCCAGTGTAATGAGAGTAGAACCAATGAAGTGGGCGGCTGGGATTCAGCGCATCGGTTTACTGAACATGTTGTCTGTGCCTCATTTTGGGCACAACAACATCAGTACAATATGTGTGCACTAGTTGCTGGCTTTGGTGCATAAGGAATCCTTATGGCTTGGGATGAGGATCCCAATTGATGATATGTTGATCAGGAGGGTCACCGCACTGCCATGTGTAGGAAACAACCCTGACAACACTTTTGTTGGCAAGTTTCAAGAAAAGAAGCTGGAAAACCAAGTAAAGAAATATTTCAATGTCATCAAGAAGTCGCGAGGCTACGTTGTAAGCTCGATTTCTAATAAGGTTGTCACCTTTGTTGCATCCATTATGGTCGGTAAGATTATGAGGAAGTGCAGGGTAGACAAGGTGCTAGCCCCAGTAATTCAGTTGGTTGCGCAGTGTAGCCAAGGGGTGTAGTTTAATTGGGTCGGATACCTCTGCCAGGAATTTTTGGATGATTGTCGCGAGGCCCAGGAAGATGGGAAACCCTTCCATTATGCATGGTTGTTACTTTTGATTGCTTTGACAGCCTAGAGAACCCCCGATAAGTCACAGTTCCCTACTGTCGACCCAGACTTGTGTGAAGCTACGAGGTACACTTCATTGTGGGCGTCGAAGGATCCAAGTCGGGTGGTAGAGAATAAATTATTTTGGGTGTTGTTTGAGATGGATCTGCGCACTGTGATTAGCCAGAAGCCACAACTATCACCAATGTTACTTAACGAATATCGCAAAGTTGCAAACTTCAAAGTAGACTTCCACAAAATATACATACATGCGAAGAAAGATGCAGAGGGCATATGGTATGAGTTTCCCTATTTGGTCACAGAGAAAGACATTTTTTTGGTAATATATAACTGGTCAAGCATGTGGCTGGATCCCAACGAGGAATTTGAAGGAGACTAGGTAGGTACTAGCAAAACAACGAAGGCCACAAGAGGTATACCGACTTTGAAATCTGCGCTGAAGGAAGACACAAAGAAGGTGCCTCAAAAGGTCACTATGGACCTTGAGAAGAATACTACGTGGGAGCTAGAGCATGTAGAAGAAGAAGAGCCAAAAACGAAGGAACCAGAGCAGGGTGGAGAAAACCCTTTTGAGGAGACAGAAGATATTGAGTCTCCTTTCATCATAAAGAAGAGGAATAAAGCCACCACTAAAGTTGCGTGAAAGAAGAAAAGTTATGACAAGACCTCCAACAATGAGCTGATGGTCCTCACTGAGGGGGACATTGATGAGATCAGTGACACTGTGCGATCAGTCATTGAGGACATGTGGGGAAATATAGAGGATTAGTACAAGTCAGTATTGACATAGGTCCAACAAGGCCTTAAAGAGCTACAAGTACAAGAGAGTGTGATTCAAGCGAGTGTGATTCAGGTGAGCGAAAATCAAGCGAGCGTGGGAACATCAAGTGCGAAACCAAAATTACCTTCAACATTGGTGATAACCATAGAGGTCAGTGGAGTGCCCATTCCAGGAGGGTCGCTAAGTTTTAATATTGAGGTGGATCCAGTAGCAGTGCCATATGGGATGAATTCAACACTAAACTTACCGGCGTTGCCCATTCAAGCATTGCATGAACTCAACTAGGGAGTGTCTAACGAATTGAAAATTCGGGAAGAGTGGGCGCTCTTCGTGATTAAAGACATCAAGAGCCACAATGAGAAGCTAACTAAGGAAGCTTCTAGGGCCATCTAGGATAGGGACGCAGCTGTTGCGTGTAGGCAGCAACTGGAGGATGCCATTACAGAGACTTGCATTGAGCTTCTAGAGCTCCTCATACAAATTGAAGCAACTTCTGAGGAGAAGCTCCATAAGATGGAAGTTGTGGTAAAGGAGTCCAAAGCATAGGTTGAACGGGTAAAGTTTGAGATGCAGATGTAGGTCACAGAGATGTGGATGAAGCTATAACCAACAACACCTCCAAAAGTTCGAGATATTAAGGCAGACATTGAAGTACTAGCAACTGCAGTTAAGGACTGCAACCAAATTTTTGAAAACACCATGGAGATGTGGGCCTCGCTACAGGAGGAACCACACATATAGAAGATTGAAGCTGACATAAGAGAAAAGAAACTACATTTCGATGAAATTAGGGCAACATTGTGGAGCTTAGCAACCATGTAATGGTTCGACAGACTCTAGGAAGGAAAGTCTATTCAGATTGAGATAGATGAGTTGTGACGAAAAGCATCAATCATTTCAGTGAGAATGCATCCTTGGGATGATGAAGCTAGTCAACTCTCTTAGCCTGTAGAGAGTAAATTGAAAGGTATGCAATAGATGCATATGACCATTGACTTAGAGGTAGAGGTACCAACTACTGATAAATTGGTCGAGGAGGTTCGACAGGCCGTCGCGCAGTGCACAGAAGAGATTCAAGTGTTGAAGACAAAGTTTAGCGGCCTTAAAGTGTGTGTCGAGGACACACCAACAGAGTGACTTGGGACGAGTCACATCTTTGTGTTGGGGCCTGTTGGGATGGGGTCCCCCAGGTCTAGGTTTTGTGTAAATTTTGAATCAATTTTGATGTAATATTGTAAAGTCTCCATCGTTTGAGGAACAAAAATCGAATAACGTAGAACGTTAAGAGTCAAAGGGGATTTTTTAGGCAACTCAAATCCCGTTATTTCATAAAGTGATGGGTTGTTTTGATTAAGTAATGAGCTCCTCCCATGGTTCGCGGACCATGGTAATGTAATGTAAAATCTATAAAAGGAAGTCATCTAGGACTCATTAGGAAGTTGATGAATGGGATTTTGAGTTATTTTGTCCATAATTTTGTATTCTGGAGAATGGGAAGACTCTTGCAACTGAGTGCGTGGAGATCTTGGCAAGTTCGCAACTGAGTGCACGGGCCCCTGTAGTTGTGTGCATGGTCAGAAGAAGTGTATTCATTGAATATCTAAAGTAATAAAGCCTATTTGAAGCAATTTTGTGTGTTCTTTGTATATTTATATGTTTCTGTGTTTATGCTCAATTATGATTTGATTCTCTGTAATATTGTTTTAATTGCATCGTGAAGGTCCAGATCTACTTTTGTATGATAACTTATGCATGTTAGAACAATTAGGCGAAGCTCATAGATCTATTTAAGTAGAAATCGCTTTAAGTCTATGATTTTGAAGATAAGGGTTCGTGAAGGTTGGATCGGGCCTTGGATTAAAGAAAAGCGTTGCTGCTACATCACATAGACTTTTGGATCTAGAAACCTGGTTCTAGAATCCCCCAATACTGCCTCAGGTGAGACTGCGGTTTGCGCTAATTGGACTATTTCCGAAAGGGATAGTAGTGTAGGGTTTTGTTGGTTAGCGTAGCTAACTCTGAACCTGGGTCCAAGCTCCCTCAAACCAACATATGATAAGTCCATTTGAACATGACCCCCAACAGTAGCGCCCCATTTCCTAGATAATAACATCCCCCACACATCAAGAATAGCAATGATAATAACATCCATGAGGAGGGATATGTCAAGAATCCTAGTCAAAGAAACCTTAAGGTCCTTAATGAAACCTTCCACTTCCATAGGTTTGAAGTTAAAACCACACACCTTTTTGTATGGTCGAGTGATGCCGAGACCTAATTGCTTAATAAATTTTAAAGGCCTGATATTCGCGGAATCCCTTAGTCTAGCATACAATTGTGTAAGAAGAGGTCATTGATAGCAAAAGTAAGAAAGAATGGTTCATGCCCAGGGTTTCTGTCAGGAATATGGTTTTTTTGCAATTTTTCAGGTAATTCTTCTTCCTGAATTCTCGGGGACTTCTTGTTTTGTTGTTGTTGCCCAGGAACTTTAGCAATCTCTTTTAAAGGAACGGTTATGGTCATTCTTCCTATAGTAGATCCTATGTCAATGTCAAGTTTAAATTCTTTCCTTTTTTCCTTCTTGATGTTTTCCTTTCTTAGAAGATCATTTTTTGGATTGGCTTTAGTTGGCAGATCCTTTTTGGGAGGAATTTCAGGGAGAGATTCTTTGGGATGGGCTTACTTAGGTAATGGATCTTATTTAGATGGTTCCTCAGAAGTTGTTGGGCCATTTTTATTTTCCTTTCGTGGGTATTGGACCCCTTTGAACCTTCCCTTTCTATCAAAGTTAAGAATGGATTCTTCCTTTTCCTCTTTAAGGGTGAACTCACTAATGGGAGAAAGTGTATATGACCCCCATAGCAAAATGTTGAAGATGTCAGATTCCACAAGGTTAGAATTCTTATTAGTTTCTTCATCCTCACTCTCTTCCTCTTCACTTTCCTCATCTGTGGATGAAGGGTCTAGCTTAAGAACATTAATTGGAGACAAAGTGTTTTGGAATTGAGAAGAGCTTGGCTTATCTTCTTCACTTTGTTTTTTGGGAAAAGGCTTTCCTTTTGGGATATAACTAGATTTTTGGGCCCTTTACAATGGGGTGATTTTTTTCATGATAACCCTATCACATGCATTGGCTTCTTTAGTGAATTTTTCCATCCTCTTGAGGATGGCAAGGAGAGTTTCCTCATTTTGATCTTTAGAATTCTCCTTCTTGACCTTAGCTCTAGATCGAGGGTGTTCATTGATATCTACCTTCAAGATTTGTATGTTTTCTTCAACTTCCATTGCTATCTCTTTAGCTTCAACCAAAGTGGAAGGTTTCTTATCCCTCAACACATAGGTGAAGTGGCCACCCACCGACTTTATGAATTTATCAAGAATATTGGCTTCGGTTGGCTTCAAATGATTAGGTATATCTTTGACTACCCTATCAAATTTTTTAATGAATTCTCATGCATCTTACCTTCCCTTTGTTATTTGGTAGAATTTTTCAATGTTAAAGGTCCCTTGGGAATTGCATGACCATCTCTTTATGAATAGGTCTTCAAAGTCATTAGATTCTTATATGCATGTTGGGGGAAGGCTAAGGTACAAGTCTCTTGCTTGTCCCTCAAGTGATAGAGAAAAAAGCATCATGAGCCTATCTTCATCAAAGATCATTCTAGGGGACATTTTCTAATATAATTCTTCAATAAAACCATGGGCAGTCCAAGTAGAATCCCCTTTTAACTTGAGTAACCATCAATTATATTTTTCAGGTAGTGGTTTGGGATCATCACTAAATTTCAAAGGGGCAAAGAAACTAACCAAGTGTCTTTCACTCTTGGTCATCTTGGGTTGATCTTGTTTTGGGTTAGTATTAGAACTATATGGAATCTCCGGAGATGGACCACTGAGCTTCTCAAATTCAAGGAAAAGAGTGGTTCCGACGGTAGATGGAGTTCATTCTCCCCTTTTTGCAGCAGCCCTAGTTAAAGGAGGAATGTTGTTGCCTTCAAGTAAACTAGGGGTTTGGACAATGAGTGGAGTCAACAAAGGAATGCTTTATAGATGTCGTCAATGAATCAATTCCTCAATGATTCACTAGGGAGGTGGACCTTCTTTCTCCACAACAACGACGCTAAAATGTTACCACTCAAACTAGAAGGGGGCATAAAAGGGACACCTAAAGGGACAACTGCTATATTGAAGGGAAATTATCAAGGCTTAGCCCACTGTCACCTCAGCTAAGACTCCCTACTCTTTACGGACTTTCACCGATGGGAGGATACCCGTTATATAGAAGGTCACTTGTGAAGGACGAATCAACTAATGGATATGAAGTGACCCTAATAATAATTTGCCTAGGAGGGGCTTAAGAATAGATATTTCTTTCTTGTTAATCAAGGAAAAATATTTCTAGGATAAGGAGGTGAGGCTTTGAGGGTTAGGTTAGAGGAATATGCCTTATGAAGGGGTTTCCCAATCCTAAAATACTTATTGGATTTGACTTCCCAAATGGCTCTTGAAGATTTGATTTTTTAAAAGGGTGGGATCACACGGGACCAAGTGAACCCATCCTAGGTTAAGGGGGAAGAATCTAGCAACCAATGTGTTCTTAACCCAAACAAGGAGGGGGAAGGATCAAAACAAGAATTTTCACTTGAAGGTGTGAAATTGATCCTATGAGGCCCTGGGAGCACTAGGGAAAAGTTTGATATTGGAGCTAGGGCTTGCGATATCTCACAACTCCACCATCGGAATAGATTAAAAACTAAAGGAGGCCTTGAGGAAACACTGTTACAAGAGAGGCTAGGAGATTGAACTTTTCTTGGGCTACTTTGTCGGGAAGATGATGCCCTAGGTGACCCAACTTGGCTAGACCTAGAAGAGAGAGGGAAAGGTGAAGAAATATATTCTTTGAGTGACCACCTATTGGAGGATCGGTGCCTTAATCCTTGGGAGAATGGAGTCCATGATAATGATGAGAAAGGACCTTGTATTTCGGTCAAGGAGGCCTTAAGGACTTCTTCGCTCAACCTTTAGGGCAAGAGGAAGAGACCTTAAAACTTTTATACTTCGCTTGGAAAAGGAGATAGATTATCAAGATCAATTCCCCAATGGAATCATCCCTAAGAGATTTCATTCACATACATGGCCCAAACGTTGACAAATGCTATAAAGACACGATAATTCCACAAATTTGGAATTATGCAATGCAGCAATTAGCCCTATTACAATGAAAATCCCATTCAATGCATGTGACAAAAGTGATGATGATGATGATGATGATGGTTAACGTCCACTGAGACCAAATTGGTCTATCGGACCTACAATTTTCTTAATTTTTACTTGTCTGGCTCCTCGTCTTTCTTGGCGAGATTGGTGTTGTAGCTTTCTTTCTTTTCTCTACGGTCTTCCAACTTCCTTTGTCTTGCATCTCCTTCATCTCTTCTGGTTCTTGGGACATTGGTGTCTTAGCTTCGCGATCTATAGTCGGAGAAGTTTGGTTTAGGAGATCTGCTTTGCTATTAAATGAAGATTTATTTTCTGCGGTATTCAAATCCTCATAACTGTTGATTTGTTGGGGCGGGCTTTCTCCTTGCTTGCTTTGAGAGTTGTTTCCTTCTTCCTTGATTTCTTGTGACTCAGAGTTTTCTCTAGAATATTCTTCTTTGATGACAGTGTAGTGTTCTTTTTGTGCTCCTTCCCACCATGTAGATCTGTGGTGGTTTTTTCTAGCAAAATTTTTCTCAGAGGCTTTTGGGCAATTTTTGGCTAGATGCCCCATCTCAAAGCACGATCGACATCTGAAGAGGACACTTTCATAATCAAGCTTCTGGTTCCACACATAGTCTTTACTTGTTAGGTTTATTTCAGCTGGGAATCCGGCGCTGAAATCCATTTCCACACAGATGCGTGCATAGGTGGTTCTGGCATATTCCTCTGTTTCTGGGCACCTGCAGTAAAATTTCCCAATTGCATTTCCGATGGCTTTTAGCGAGGAGAGATTCCAGAGATGCAAGGGTAGGCTTGGCAATCTCACCCAAACTGGTGCTGAGGTTATCACTGCTGTAGAGGGATCGAATGATGGGTTCCATGGCTTCATGAATAGGCCTGATTTTTCCCAAAACCAAGGGCCGGAATCTAGAATACATGGAGGCCTTGAGGAAACACTGTTACAAGAGAGGCTAGGAGATTGAACTTTTCTTGGGCTACTTTGTCGGGAAAATGATGCCCTAGGTGACCCAACTTGGCTAGACCTAGAAGAGAGAGGGAAAGGTGAAGAAATATATTCTTTGAGTGACCACCTATTGGAGGATCAGTGCCTTAATCCTTGGGGAGAATGGAGTCCAGGATAATGATGAGAAAGGACCTTGTATTTCGGTCAAGGAGGCCTTAAGGACTTCTTCGCTCAACCTTTAGGGCAAGAGGAAGAGACCTCAAAACTTTTATACTTCGCTTGGAAAAGGAGATAGATTATCAAGATCAATTCCCCAATGGAATTATCCCTAAGAGATTTCATTCACATACACGATAATTCCACAAATTTGGAATTATGCAATGCAGCAATTAGCCCTATTACAATGAAAATCCCATTCAATGCATGTGACAAAAGTAAAACAAGAATAGCATTAAAATTGTGTACTTACTTGTAATAGAACATATCCAACCATCAACATTTGACAATAAAGAAGTTCCAAGAAAAAAAAAAATAAAAAAAAATTACTCCAATCCAAACATAAAAATTCATCCATGCTCCAATTCTTCATCCTAGGAAAAGTGTGAAATTCTATAAATAGAAGAGAGATCCAATCCAAAGTGATGATGATAAAATGAACTCATCTCACTTGTATTTATACACTAATGAGGAGCTTGAATTAATCTCTTAGGCCTAGATAAGCCCCATAAATAAAATAATGTGATAGTAACCTGACTTTTGGTGACAATCCCACCAAACTAGCTCACAAATGAAATAATAAGCCTCTTAAGAGGTCAAATGATAAATAATACATGCACTATGGCCCTCCAAGAGGCCTAATGAGGTCCATAGGTTCCATAGTGAAGAATAGGACCCTTAGAAGTGATGGACAAGGGGTTGGTCCCTTGTTCTCCAAACAATAAACCTGTGGTGCTCCTAGTGGTTGTGGGGGCACAATAATAACTTCATGGTCTCCAAATAATTCAAATATGCTTATATATCATCTATAAGGGATCTGATGATGGTGTAGGTGATGTCACATCATCCTACAAGTCTTGGGTCAACTGCCAAGTGCATGGTGTATCTGTGGGGCTAGTTGGGCAAAGGTGAGCTAGGTGAATCTTCATCATCCAATAGGTGAATCTCGAGAAATCCTTGAACATCCTCAGGGTCAATGGAGTATTTTCTACTTCTATGGAGGCCCATGGCTCTCAACACACACCCTACATGTGTCAATGTATCCCTCTCAAGGGTTAGGACCCCGTATAGGGCGACAAAACCCAAGATGGAGACCATCTACAATCCTGCATAAGATCCAATGTGTCCCCTAACCTTCCAGTACAACAATTCATCAAATCAATCGAGTAAAATAGCTTACAAACCATGTACCACAGGTGGGGACTTCATAATGGCATGTCCTTCCATAATGGGCTTTGGGATGTGTTAATGTCTCGAAACTCCAAATGGGGTTAACCAAGCATCCTATTAGGTGGTTTCTACTCTAAAGAGGATAATGTGTCCAAGGTACATCCTTTAAAAGGTGGTGGTATGTGATAAAGAGGTGAATGGAGTAGGGATGAGAAGGGGTAGCCTTCAGCCACATGTTGGGGTACAAGGATAGCTAATAAAAGGGAAGCCCACACTTGGTTATATAATGTATAGGAGGGAGCAATCATGGTACATGAGGTACCCCGACCTTGATTTTTCCACACTTCTTTATATGCATTTTTCCTTTTATGATTTTTCTAGTTAACTGCTCGGGGCTCAAGGGGTAATAGCATGATGTGTGAGATGTAGTAGTGGATACCCCCTTTTAATGTAGGGTATTTCATTTCCCACCAGGGGTTGTGACAATCATGGGTTCCTATATGATGAAGGAGGCTCACAGAACCTATAGGAATGAGAGGGATGGCCATGATGATGGGGTAGAGCTCATGTATTGGATTTTTCCCACATGCTAAATGTGTTTGTCCCGACCATTTTTTCATTTTGTGGTATATTTTCCTATTGAATGTGGCAAATTATGATTTTACCTTTTTTTTAGCTGCATCCACCTCCAGGCAGCATCCTAGGCTGGACCCAAGGTGTGGGGAAGGGGAAGGGGAGAGCTAACCCTATGTGGACCCAGTGGAGGAACGTGGACCCAGGTGGGAGAAATGATTAATGGGGTAGTAACGAGTGGAAATGGGGTAATATGTGTGCATGAGGGAGTGAGACCATGCAACCAAAATCAGGGTTTCTCGTGAAATATCATCCCTAAAGCCAAATGGTCAGTAAAATATATCCCATGGGACTAGAGTCCAAGGTTAACATCCAAAAGGGGTCTAAGGGACAAGAGCACAAACGTAGCCCACTCTTTCCACCGAATACCCCCATTAATCCATGCCCAAAAGTGTCCATGATAAGCAAACTACAATACTCAATTACCAAATGGCAAGGCATACCTTTAGGTTCGGAGGCCCACATTCGAACTTACGATCATGGCAGATGGTTGAGGGATCACATGGCTGGCTCAAATGGCAAAGAAATGGCATAATGAGCTAGCTAGTGGTTGCAAGATGTTGTTGGCTACCAGCTGAGGACCATCTCGGAGAAAAAAATTCTCCTAGGGATATCACCCACAAAATGGTGTGTAATTTGTCCCTAGGCCTAATATCATCCTTGTTGGCCCAACCAAGACTTGGGAGTGGATCTAAGAGAAAACCCCTCATAGATCCAACACTACAAAATGGGTATATTCTTGCATTAGATAAGTTGGTCCTTGATGAAGATGAGTGTGCCCAAGGATAAATCCAACTGAGAAAGTACACCAATGAACATGGAATCTTTGCTAACTTGCATGTAATTGAAAATTGAGATGGGTTGAATCGTATACCACATTTGCATAAATTGGTGGTGAAGGTGATTTCACTTATTGTTAACACTTCTTCTATAGAGAGGTGTTGTAGCACCTATGGCTTCATTCATTGAGTGATGAGAAATAATCTGAATGTGGATCAAGCATAAAGCTTGGTTTTTATGCACTACAACTCGAGGTCATTACCGAATATTATGATGTAGTGAAGAATGATAGAACATATGTGACTTGGGACAGCAATCCAAAGGAGGCCAATTTGGAGGGTGCATCCATAGCTTTAGAGTTTGTGGAAGTTGAACTTTCAAGTGATCATGATGGCAATCATATTCATGGAGCAAACATGTCACCCCCATCTATTAGTAGGTTTCTAGATGCATGAATTTTGCCTTTATCTCCAAAACATCTAGTGCTACTTGGGTATCACACAACTAGTGGTCATGTCTCACATAAGACTTCCTCCTACTCCTACTCCTCTTTTTCATATATCATGGGAATACAAATGAGAAGTTTCTTGTGGCTAGAGGAAATATTGGTGGATACTATATCTCTTTTTCTTTTTCCTATCTAGAAGTAGTTTCTAGAACTCAATACTTTGTCTCTATTATGTCTTATTTTATCAACAATGTATGACAGTTTAAGTTTGAACTTTGAACCTACCTTTGAACCATTCATTGAATCTTACAACTATTTGGTAATGAATATGATGCTCTATTTCATTTTGTGGTTGATGTTATCTATTACAATTTGTTGATGACAAATTTTATATGTTGAAACTTGAAGGTTGATGTTGTGGTTGATGGTTGATCATTTGATGACAATGTTGAAAGTTATAACTACAAAATGATCGATGTTATATGTGTGCTAAATGGTTGATTCTTTACGAGTAGTTAAATCGATATTTTCATGTTTTCTATAGTTTATTTGACATTTTGTATGTTTTTTTGTAATATATATGCATAAAAATATATTAAAATATGTATTATACAAAAAAATGCTCCCAAAATGCCTTGCTCCTAGTAGCTTTTTTTAAATTGCAATACTTTCTCCCTACTCCCAATAGCCTTGTTTCAAAGAAATGTGTGTCACCAAGATTGTTGATGATTAGGAATTCTAGATCTTTGTAGTTGTATGGGTACAATTCAATGTAATACTTAAGAATATTGTGTTGCTCAAATTCTCATATCACAAGAAACACCATTAAACTATGAGACTAATTGAAATAGTCTTCAATTGTGATCTTAGTGTTGGTGCAATAATTACCATCAAAACTATTGATTAGCATAGTATTTCAATGGGTAAAATTTGCTGTCCAGTGCCTTCACATTGCTGGTGGTGTGACTCCAACCAATTGAGCACAAATTTGACCTTTGTGAAGATGATTTTATTTTTTATTGTAATAATGCATTGCAACATAGGCTTTTTTGTTGTTAGAGGCAATAATTTAGTTATTCAACATTAATTTTTACTTCAACTAATGGGATATTGATATTTACTTGGTGAGTTTATGTGTAAAGATCAAACAAGTTCTTAATAGAAGGAGCCATGTCAAAGAAAGTTCACGCCAAGAATTTATTTGTGTGCATATATTTGTTCCTGGTATTAGTGAAAAATACCATGGATGCACATTGCAATAGAAAATTTGGATGTGGAAAATTGGTGATGTGTCACAAACATGTTAATAGTCCTAATTGTGCAATTTTGATGTTGTGATCTAGTCATGTAGGCATATTATTTTGGTCATTCAATTACATTGTTAGTTTACCTTGTTGCAACAACCTATGCTGCAAACAGAGTGCAAATCAACACAATTGCACTAGCACATATGGACATCTCAATAGATAATTAGACATGAAAGCTCAATATTCATGACGAAGCATCATCTTATTTGTCTCTTCCTCTCCCACTTTTGTGAGCCCCTGGATACACTATCGGTCCAAGTCCCATATCAATAATTATACTAGCACAAAGATAACATATTTCATGACACAATGATGAGCTCACCCTTCCAAATAGCAACACAATATGAAATCTAGCTACTATTCCATCCGACCTCAGATGTTATGAGAAATGATTGCAACTAACCAAGATAAACTTGTGCCGTTTTCTTCATCGATTATAGACTTACTCACTTTGTACATCTTTATCCTAGATCATATCTCTATCTTTGGAGTTGCTTTCTAGGACCTAGAGAACATTCATTCATTACTTTTTGCATCTTGATTTTTATAG
The DNA here is from genome assembly GCA_031772625.1 of Pinus tabuliformis. Taxonomy (NCBI): domain Eukaryota; kingdom Viridiplantae; phylum Streptophyta; class Pinopsida; order Pinales; family Pinaceae; genus Pinus; species Pinus tabuliformis. The sequence continues at coordinate 957,282,923 of CM062806.1, read as the reverse complement.
GATTTGCCTTAGTGTTACTACTTTCCATTGACATCACTATACCCATTAGTCCCATTGACCTACTTTAGTGTTCATTCATTGGACATTAAAACAATTATCTTATATTATATTATCTCTGTTCTTTTTGTAAAATTATGCTAATTAGAGAATATGAACAATGGGGAGACAAAATATTTGTGTTTACTCTTAGATAGAATATATATAATATATTGTGAGACTATACATAGGTTGGATGGTTGATTCACTATTGTTTGTGTTAGGGTTCATGTTCTTCTTACTCTTTGTACAATTTTATTCAATTAATCAAAATTTCAATATGAGTTTGCTACCCATTTTGTTGTATCAATCTATGCTTAATGTATAAATTCTCTTTTGCATGATTTTGCATAGTAGATGATTAAGCATTTTGTACATTAAATTGAACTCATCACAACTTGTGTCATGGTAGTTTAGGTTCCCTTAATGCATTTTAGTTGGCATGACTTGGATGTGGAAAGAGTTGTGACCATAAAATAGAATATATTTAGGTTGCATAGATGTAGTAGGTGTTATCTTGGGAAAATTTCTACATAGGATCTCAATAAAGTGTTGTGTATCTACTAACATTTTTTCTGAAGAGCCTATTTGACAATGGGCATTATCTATGTCCATCGGTGCATCTTAGTTATGTGATCATGATTAAGAGACATTGATATCAAAGCTACCCATCATTGGAGGTTGTGGAGTTTGGAGGAAAGTGAAAGGACGTAAGATCAACACTTATTGTGTTTGGATGTTGTTTATTCACACAAAAAGAAAAAAGAAAAAAACAAATAACATTGTCACATATCTCTCATCTATTCATTTTTCTTACAATGGACTAATAAATAACTTATTCTTATCCTTATAGGAGCAACTAAGTAATAAATAACTATACATTACCCTTGTGACCAACAAAGAAAGAATGTACTCACTATAACATATTATAGATATGCATAATGTTATATATCTAGAATAATTTCCCTTCCAAAAATGTTTATCCAAATTATCAAAAAGAATTACAATAAAATACAAGTATATTAAAGCTTAAAGAAAAAAGTAATATGCAACTAAAAGCTAATTTAAGATCATTTAAACATAATTACATTATTATTAATCCTTCTTTTATTTGATACCTTGTATTTAAATATTTAATTAAATATATTTACAAATAACTTCAAAGTTTACTATCATTTATGTATTGGAACTTGATGTTCTGTCCAAATGGATGATCATCTAAACTTTGATACAATTGACATGGCACACACTGAAATCAAGGACATTGTATTTGAAGAACTGCTGAATTAAGAAAATTTACTATTTATAGCATAAGCATGGCATGCACTAGTTGTAAAATTACTTCAATTTAGTTTAATGAGAACCAAAAAAGTATAAATTGGCAATATGATTGTATAATATAATATACCCAGTTTAGGCTCCATTTCGAAGAGCGCTGCAGAGATTCTAGTGCCAGGAGCGCTGGTGAGGTTTTAGCGCGAAGTGTGTTTTGCAAGGCGGACAATTTGGTATTCTAGCACAGTTTGCAGGAGCTACGTGCGGATTATTTACCATATATAAAAGCTTTGAGTGAAAGGGTCTTCAAACTAAATTACAGGCTTGCTCTTCAAATTTTAGTCATTATTAAGGGAGGGTTTGTGGAACATGTATATTTGGAATTTCTATCTGCCAACTATTCTACATATATTCCTTACAGGAGTTTCACTCTGCTCGGGATTTGAAGCTAGGAATAGAAAATTGTTGTTCATACTCGAAACAATCTGAAGATACCATTTTAATGCTCTAAAATATTTCCGATTAGTAGACAGCTTGGGAAAAATGTTGGTTTGAGGTACCTTTCTGAAACCATTCTTGGTAAATTAATACACATTCAAGGGCTCTTGCTTTGCTTGGGGATTCAGGTTTAACCTACTACCTGGCATGTTCATATGTTCAGAGTCTGGGTTCTCTTTCAACTTGGAATCGTTAAAAAGCAAAGCAATTACATATGCAACCGGAAAACTAAATACACCTGCTCCCAGTTAGTGAGGAATGGCTTTGTAAGTATGCATTGGTATTCATCTCTTAGATTGAATATGATAACATCGTCTGCGACGGTAACTTATTCAGCTTAGTGAAATTTAGCTCACTCATTTCTGCCTTTTTTTGCCTTTATATCAGTATCAGTTGTCCCCTATGAAGGCTGATAAAAGTAACAAAAAAGAGATATGCCAATATCGATGTTGTAATGAAGACAACAAAAGCATCTCCTGAAAGCAAAAGACTTGACCAAATTTGTGGAGCCGAACTCCTCTGGTTTCGTGCTTTAATGGTGTACACCGAATCTTCTTGCATAATTGACCTTGAATAGCACAAGATCACCTTATAATGTGTTCAATCCATCTAATAGTATATTCATAAACCACAAATGTTACAGCACTGGCAGGAGCTGCTTTGATTACAGATGGTACAACTCCTTTAAAAAGTCCTGCCAAACCCTCTTCCTGAAAGATTCTTCTTAATGCATGCCACATGCCCTTATATGCGTTTTCATCTACTCTTGCACCATATTTGGGATGCCTTTCAAGTCCTTCAACCTGCAATTGTGAGTGAATAAATCAGTCATAAATAATGGCTACTAAACAAATTTTCCTGGAAGTCGATAGAACTATCAATAAACATCCACTGAAACAACAAATAACACTTCTCATCACCTTCTGAAAATATGCTAGTTACAATCTAAGATCAAAATGAATAGTGCCTAGTTGCCCTTTCCTGAAATGTCTTTACCTTGTACAAAGGATGTCAAACAACTTTTGCACATATACCAGCAGCAAATTCACAAAAAGTAGCACTGAAAGATTTACTAGGATTCAGCCCCTACCTGAAATCTCTTCTTCACCACATCTAATGGATTAGTAGCAACTTTTGCCACCATCCCAGCAGCAAACCCACAAAGTGAGAGCTGTACACCTGATAGTCTCTCTTCACTCATAACACCCGCGTGCCTTGAACGAGCTTGATTCCATTCCTAGATTCCAGGCATAAATGATGAGATTTAATCATCTTAAAGATTGTGACAATCATTACCTCATTTCCTCACACCCAAAATCATCCAATTTGATAACTAAATCTTGAAGTTTTCAAAATACCTGACACCATCTCTTGAATGTATCATTTGAACCAAACTGAAGAGCAGCATAAGGAACAATCACTACCAATGTTGGTGATAAGCCTGCATATAATCCTTGTATGCCTTTGGTTCTTGTAATTCCTAGAAAGGCAGATCGCAAGTTTGGATAGACCTGCATCAGGAACAGATTAGCAGCAGTTTATCTCACACCATTCAAGCTATACCACGAACATATTTCAATCGAGAGGAATGATAAATGATAAATAACAGTAGGCATATACGAAATGCCAACGATACAAAAGACGCAATTGGTTATCCTACTATGCCGTATATCCGAACCCTTTGCTAAGCTCAGGTAAGGTAGTATAATTCGTAGTGTATGGAATTTGCACTGCCCACAAACCATAAAAAACCTACCCTATAGATTTTTACGTGTTCCATTAGCTATACACAAAGCCCATCCTACACACTTATGCCGTGGACTCACAGGCACACTAAGGTCCCTTCAACATCCCACATATTGTCTGGAATACAAACAGATGATTTTGGGTTCCTAACCTAATCCTAAGGTCTCATTCAATTATTCTCGTCCATTAGGAGGACTCTCTTTGTCTTGGTCTCACGCCTTGGCTGATGACTTTTTGCGACATAAGCCCCCATATTGGCCATCATCTAACTAGCCTGGGCATTCATGGGCAGTGATGCAGGTATACAAACCTAATATTGTTTAAAATGATTAGAAATACACTTTGGAACCACAGGTGCCCTCAATCTTTGATAGGCGTGTTCTTACTTTTTCTTCAAATCGGTCAATTTTGTTCATTTTACTTTGTTCTTTTGGCACTTTTACCTACTATCGGTGATTTTGTGCTTATTTGTAGTCTGTGCAGAGTGTTAACGCGAACTTTCCATATTTCTTATAGTACAGAGAATTGTTTCTCGGCTTAACACACTTAGTTTGCTACTTTTCACTGTGGATAAGGGAGTTAGAATCCATGGTTAGATCATTGCAAAGAAGATTTTGTACCGTAAAAGGATGGAGTTCGCATTTCTCCATAATGCTAGTTGTGTATAAGTGGTTCGCTGCTTCTCCTCTTTTAGTCTGGATGGCTGATTTTGTTATTACTCTATGCTTTAAAGCTATTGTAGATTAGTTTTTGCATATTAGGTCTCATGTGCTTGTGGATCTCCTCCTTTTCTTGTCTCTATCATCCTCGATGCTCAAGGTGATGTTGTCATTGATGTTGATCGCCATCACTCACTGGTTTGGGTCCACTTTCTTTGCTTTTGGGCTTGGAGATCACATGTCATGGTGGTCGTGCAGTATTCTTCTTCACACTTCAAGAAGTCTCTTCCCATCCCTCAATCTCAAGGGAACATGTCAACATTGACTTGTAGGGTAGGAGACTTCCTTCTATTGAGGGCACACATACATCATCTTCTTGTACTTGTATTGAGTGTCAGTCACTTCATTTTGTCATATGCATATTTATATTAGGGAACCTTGCAAGCTAAGGAGGCCTAACCCTCTGATTCTATTGCATGTTGTTTGCTTTATTTTCTTTACAAAGTTAAAAGAGCATTATCCTAGCACAAGTCTAACCTAGTTAAGGCGTCTTACCCATATAGGAAGCTACCTCACCCAACTTATATGGAAGAATGTACGAGTCCTTGTGTCATCATAGGGTATGCTTTGTGTATAGCTAATCTAAGATGCAAAGACCTATATGGTATGCTTAAGTATGGCTAGCGCAAAATGCAAATTTTGTGCACCACATTTGCCCTTTTGCCAACAATAGGGATCCAAGAAAGCGCAAGAGTTGTGATTTGGCATGAAGTGTAATCCAAGTGTTGTAAGCAATGATGCAAACTAAATGTGCTGATCAAAAGGAAACCAACGTGGCAACAATGATATTTTCAATATGCAATCTCATCTTAATATGAATATCATGCAAAGAGGGAATAGGGAGAATTTGATGGTTGCAATGATTCCCTTGTGGCATAGGTAGTAAGATGTAATTCCCTTACATCAGGATGGAATTACCATGTGACAAAGCTAAGTTTGTCAAGAAATGCAATGACTTTCTCAACAATGTGGATTGAATTGCATATGTGCCATATGTGGGTGTTGTTGAAAATGCAACAAGGAAATCCTAATTTAATTTTGTCCTTGAATTAAATTAGGAATAAAATTGTAATTCCACATCACATGACAACTTGTATTAGTTAACTAAGTTTATTTGACTTAGCTGACTCAATTAATTCAAGTTGAGGGTCTAACTTGAGTCATGTAGAGTGTCTAACTTGAGCCCTAGTTGAGTTTATTTTGAATTGTAATTAATTAATCTAGTTTAATTGAGTTAAAGTCAATTAACCTAATTCCAACTGATGGAGGAACTAGTAGGAGGTCAAACAGTGGGGTGTTGCTTCATGTGGTCAACCAGTTGACTGATGATTCACTCATAAATAACTCATGCATGTCAAATCTGAGAGTTACCCAGTTGATATTAGAGTTCAGGGACAATGTACTATCAGCTGTATAATCATCCGAATTGTATAGGTGGTGCATGTAGTCAGAGGAAGGCCTATGAGAATTGCGCAATTCCAATTGAGGAAATTATTGAGGAATTTCCCTAATTAATAGGTGTTGATTCCCAAGGAAACAACGCAAGGAAATACTGGGGACTTGCGAAAGTAGAAATTTGTTTAAGTATTGGCCTGAGCTTGTCTAGGAAACAGTGAGACAGATAGAGATAGTGTAGAGGTTGTTCGGGCTTGAGCAAAGCATTGTAATCTTCTCATATTTTCTAACTAATGCAATATACAAATAGCATGGGTTTTTAGCTGTGGATTTCCCAGGAAATCATTGTGTAATGTGTTGATTGAATTCTTTCTCTCGTATGCTTCATGATTTTGCAATCATTTAATTGTTTCCGCTGATGAGTAGAGTAGATTCAAGTATATTGTTTTAGTAAATTACAATTAGCAGTTTGAATCTACAAGGAATTTCTACATGGTATCAGAGCAGAAATCACTCTAGAAGAGGAGAATACGAGTTTGTCTTTTGCAGGTGAAATCAAATTTGCAGTATCATTCTTCAAAGTTAGCAAGATGTTGTTCTACAGATTGAGACTCAAATATGCCCTTGAGGTAGTTCAAACTATATTTCTTGGAAGGACAGGATGGAGGCAGTGTTGGAAGACAACGAGCTTAAGGAATTCATAGACAAAGATATTCCTAAGCCTCCAACAACTGATGCTCAAGATCTAGCAGAGTGGAGAAAATGTGTTGCAAAGGCGAGAAGGATTATCCTAGAAGGAGTTCGAGATCATATTGTCTTGAACCTCCATAATAAGGAGACTCCATATGCAATGTGGAAGGCCTTGACAAACCTGTTTCAAAACAACAGTGACCACAGGAAGCTGGCACTAAAGGACAAGCTAAAAAATATGAAGATGGAGAAGGGTGACACAATACCAAAGTACTTAACCAAGTTCACCCAATGTCAGGATGAGCTTGGAAGTATTGGTGTGATAATTGTTGAAGATGATATGGTCAGCCTAGCACTTCTAGGCCTTCCCAAGAGCTGGCACAGCTACCAAGATTCGATAAATGGAAGGGAGAAGCTACCAGAGTGGGAGTGTTTTTGGTCTGACTTGATGCAAGAAGAGATTCAGCGGAACACCAGAGATGGATCCTCATCCAAGCATGATGAGGAGGAGAAATGTGCCTTAGCTGGAAAGGTGAAGAAAGGAAAAGGGAAGTCATCCCATTCTAATTCAGATTCCAGTCAAGATGGAAAGAAGAAGGACTTGTCGAAGATTAAATGTTTTCACTATCATGAGCTGGAACACTATGCCATGAAGTGTTCGCACAAGAAGGCCAACAAGAATCCCTCAGGAGGAGTGGCAAGTGAAGCTCTTGATTCACAATTCGAGTTGGATTTCACCGTCATTTCTTGCATGGTGACATCGGTGATGGGTAGTGTGTGGTATCTGGATAGTTGAGCCTCATTCCATATGACCAACAACAAAGAATTATTCAGTGACTTGGAGGAGAAGGACCTCTAGATGCACATCGAAATGGGTGATGATGGAAGGTATAGCGCGACCGACATTGGCACTGTTACTTTTCAGAGGGAGTCTAATTCTCCTCTCACATTAAAAGGTGTCATGTATGTTTCGGGTCTAAAGAAGAATTTGGTTTTAGTTGCTATATTGGATGACCGTGGCTATGATGTGATATTTAGCGAAGGAAAGGATTTCCTTCATCACATAGCCTCAAGACAAGTGAAACAGATCGGGTTCGGGTGAAGAACCTCTACAAATTGGATGTAGAAGATTGTATTGCTTTGAGCACAAACACTAAGAAGGTACAAAGCTGAGACGTCGGTGAATTGTGGCATAGAAGATTGGGTCACTTACACCACAGAGCTTTGAAGATCATGTAGAATATTTCTACAAGACTTCCCAAGGGTGCACTAAAGCAGAGAGATAGATGCAAAAGGTGTACATTAGGTGTTATAGATCTAACCCAAAAATATATGATAATAGAAATAAACCCAAGAAATAACAAGATCTGAATATAAATAGAAATGCTTCTTTATTGATCAAACCCTTAAGGTAGGGCAACATCATACATTCACTCCTTAAGGAAGGAGAACACTCCACAAGCCATATGTTTGTTCATACAATATTCCTTGATATCTCTCAATGGAGAATCTCTAGCCTCTATATAGGCCTCATACATACAATACCATGGGTCATTACCATGGTTCCCTCAATATCATCTATCTAATACCATGGGCTTATTACATTATTGCTAACTTCTTGTGGTCCCTTACAAGATACGGGTTAACCACCTTATTTATTACTATGGCCCATCCCATTATTACATTATTTCTTTGGGTACCTCCCTCTGTACCCCATATTATCCCCCCTAGGTATACTACATTCCACCCCCCTTAACATGTTTCATCCCTGAAACATACAAATAACACAAATAATAAGATCTACTCAAAAGAGTAGTCCACTGGTACCATGCACGTGCATTCAGCCATCTAAGAGAAAGGTGAACCCTTGATCTGGTTGGTGCCTCGCTCGCTTGAGATGGAAGTTGACCCTGGCAGCTCTTCTGTGTTGATGTGTAGTAGGTGGATTGTCGCCCCTCTCTATCTGTCATGCAGGGGTTGTTGTCCTTGTGGCTAATTCGTTGCCATCTTGTTGGTTGTTTTTTTGCGGGGTGATGTGGGTGGTTATATGATGAAGTTTTAATCAACAATGTCTTTTTCTTTAATTCACTACCTAATGGCACTTGATTGGTAGCTGGTACATGTTGTGGTGCCTGCTGTTGTTTCTTATCTTCCAATATTACTTCAACCATTGAGTCCTCATCTGATGTATCAGTATCTGTGATATTTTCTGCTTCAACCTCCTTGGATGCTCCCTGTTTCTCTGGTACCTGGTTTGATGTTTGTGTCGGGTTGTCGACCATTAAAGGCTCATCATCTGATGTGTCAGTGTCATTAGAGCTTTGTGCTTGTGCCTCCATAGTCTCTGCTTGGGTCTTAATAAAAATATCCTACAATGTAATTTTCTTCTTTTTATACCAGAGCTTCAGGAATTTCTTCTGCACATTAATATTGACAGTACCCACAGATTCCATCCAAGGATATCCCAAAACAACATCCATGTTATCCATATCTAAAGTATAAAAATCACAATGCAACACATACTTATCCATAGAAAACTTCAAATCTTTATAAACTTGAACATCCTCATTATCAACCTGTGTGTTTTCAATGTGTTTTGCTGGAACTTGCAATTTTTTTGCCAAATTAACATTGATAAAATTATGCTTGCAACTAGGATTTATAGATACAATGATCTTCTCCTTCTGAATCAATCCATGAACCTACAATAAGGAAATACTAGCAGAAAATAACCCTTTATGTTTCTTGGTTTTCTTCTTTCCTGCAAAAATAAAATCTTTGCTAGGTTGTGTGCCTGTCTGTCTAAGCTTAATAAGAGGACCCAAAAAATTATATTTATGGTCAAAGTGGTCACAAATGGATTTTGAAAACATCTGTCAAGTAATTGTCCTTAGATAGTATTTAGAATGCGACTGCCACCATTGCCATCTTTCTTGGTCCAAGTAAAGTTCTCCCACACATAGTTTAGTTTCATCATCTATGATGTGTTCCAGAGTGAAATACTGTTCCATTTGTGCTAACCATATTGTTGGTTCAGAGCCATTAAATTTGTACATCTTCATCAAATTCTGATTTGGGCACTGGAATTTCAGATTCGCGCTTCAGCTGTCCCACTGTCACAAAAATTTCTGAAAAATAGCTGATTTTAAATCAGTGATATCTCCCTCAATCGTACTCCGATTCGACCAATTTTTTTTTTGAAATTGGGTATTTTCCACAAAGAACACAGATCTACAATTAGATTATGCAAATATTGCTCTAGAACATACAAATATGATCTGCAAACTCGCTCCCCTAAAAAATGTCTGCAGCACAGCTGATTTTTAAATCAGCGATATCTCCCTCATCCGGACTCCGATTCGGCTGATTTTTTTTTTCAAATTGGGTATTTTTTCACAAAAAATGAAGATCTACAATTAGATTCTATAGATTTTGTACCAAAATGTACATATCTGATCCGCAAACTCACCGCCCCGAAAAATGTTTGCAACACAACTGATTTTTAAATCAGGGATATCTCCCTCATCTGGACTCTGATTTGACTGATTTGTTTTTTGAAATTGGGTATTTTTTCACCAAATCAAATCTGTAATTTGATTCTGTAGATTTTGCACCAGAACGTACAGATCTGATCTGCAAACTCGCCGCCCTGAAAAATGTCTACAACATAGCTGATTTTTAAATCAGCGATATCTCCCTTATTCAGACTCCAATTCGGTTGATTTTTTTTTCAAATTAGGTATTTTTTCGCCAAGAACTTAGATCTACAATTAGATTCTATATATTTTGCACCAGAACATACATATTTGATTCACAAACTTGCTGCCCCGAAAAATGTCTACAATACAATTGATTTTTAAATCAAAGATATCTCCCTTATCTGTACTCCGATTCGACCGTTTTTTTTTTGAAATTGGGTATTTTTCACAAAGAAATAAGATCTATAATTAGATTCTGCAAATATTTCCCCAGAACATATAGATCTGATCTACAAACTCGTCGTTCCAAAAAGTTCCTACAAAAAAAAAAAATCTGTTTTGCCCAAGAAAGTACTCTGATACCACTTGTTATAGATCTGATATGATAATATATGATAATAGAAATATACCCAATAAATAAGAAGATAGAAATAGGTAGAATTGCTTCACTTTATTAATATCAAACCCTTAAGGTAGGGCAACACCATATGTTCACTCCTTAAGGAAGGAGAACACTCCACAAGCCATATGTCTGTTCATACAATAATCCTTGACCTCTCTCAATGGGGAGTCTCTAGCCTCTATATAGGCCTCATACATACAATACCATAAGTCATTACCATGGTTCCCTCAATACCATCTATCTAATACCATGGGCTTATTACATTATTGCTAACTACTTGTGGTCCCTTACATAATATGGGTTAACCACCTTATTTATTACTACGGCTCATCCCATTATTACATTATTCCCTTGGGTACCTCCCTCTGTACCCCATATTATCCCCCCTAGGTATACTGCATTGGGGAAGTACACCAAAGCCACCTTTCATGATAAGGACAGTCGAGCACAAGCGATCGATCCTTGAAAGGGTTCACTCATATTTGTGCAGATCGTTCTTGACAGCCTCCACGGCCAAGCATAGGTGTTATGTAATATTTGTAGATGATTTCTCATGTAAGTGCTGGATTTTCTTCATGCAGAAGAAAGATCAAATGTTCTCTAAATTTTGTGAATTTAAAGCACTTGTTGAGAAATACATTGGCAGGAAAGTGAAGGCTCTTAGGAGCGATAACGGTGGAGAATATGTGTTGAATGAATTCAATAACTTTTGTGCATCAGAAGGCATTTGATGAGAGTTAATAGCACCCCATAACCCACAACATAATGGGGTGGTTGAAAGGAAGAACAAAAGTATTGTGGGAGTTGCACGAGAAATGTTACATGATCAAGGCCTACTGTTTCACTTGTGGGATGAAGCATGCAACACAATTGTATATGTGCAGAATAGGAGTCCTCATCGGATTCTTGGGATGAGTACACCAGAAGAAGCTTTTTCAGGTAAGAAACCATATGTGGCACACTTCAGAATCTTTGGTTCATTAGTTTACTGTCATGTTACCAAGGATGCAAGGAAAAAGCTAGAGCCAACAGTTGAGTTGGGCATATTTGTGGGGTACACTGATACACCTCACAACTATTGAGTGTACCTTCTATCTCACAAGATGATAGTGATTCGTAAATATGTGAGGTTCAATGAAGAGAAGGCCATGAGATGTTCCCTTGAGAGGGAGCTTTAATTACATGCAGTTAAGGAGCTTTTAGCTCCAAAGGAATAACCTCAAGATGATGTGGAGAAGCCACATGCAGAGGAACAGAGAGTGGAAAAACCCACTCATGCAGAGACTTCCAAAGATGGAAGGAAGCACACCAAAGAGGCCGAGTGTTAATTTTAGATAACAATGGTATGTTCTATGCTTTAACACAATTTACTTCAATGTTCCTCTAGCATCCCATTGACAATTTCCAATTATATCCAGTAGCAATCACATTAACTTAAACACATTGATAGTAAATGCAGATAGAACAAAAAAATAAGTGCAGAAGACAAGCCAAGACAAGAGGATGCAAAATGTGGCTTATGCCAGGGACAAACCCCAATGTGGGGAACCACTTTGATAAGATCTTCTTATTATTCTTCAATAGTTCAATACAGAGAGAGATCTAAGTACAAATATCATAATTACATGCCCAAAACAGTCCTCCCAAATCAGCAGTCAACAAAAGTCAATGCAGCCTTAACCAGAAAGTCAACAATGGTCAAAGCTGCTCCAAAATGTCCTCCAAGAAGATCGGTCAATAGTAGAAAAATGCGGCCTTCCAAGGGAGTCAAAGTCAACCCAAAAACAACTCATTCAACCTAGTCAAAGTTTGTTGTAATTTTTGCGGTCAAACCAAAAAGTCAACACTGAAGTCAATGTGATCAAACAATCCCCAAATGCCTTAAAAATCGTGCCAATTAATGCAGCCTCCAGAAATCGTAATTATGCCCTCGAGATCGAACTCAAATCATGTTCAAAAAATCCAAGTAAATGTTGGTCAACGCTACCTTAATCTCTAAAATTTTTGGCCTCACAAACCAGTCCAGAAATTCGTCCTCTTACACATGTGTGAAGTAGAGAAGCCTCCAAGTTGTACGAACCAATCAAGGGAGAAGAGAGAAGATGATGTGATGAGTTGATATGATTTCCAAATGAGAGAGAGGTCACTCCTATTTATACACTTCATTCAGGGTGAGGAGTCACATCCATTGGGCTTCATGAGCCTACATTTGACTGAGGCCGACCTTGACAATTTGACCATGAGAAAGAATAAATCCAAAATTCCATTTCTACTTGTCATAATGAGATGATATTTATATCAAAATTGTATCTCTTTAAAATAAGAATCCAACGCAATAATCATCTCCATCATATGAGTTATCCAAAGGTGGAAGTTGGCCCTAGTTGCCAATTTTAACACTCCCTCTCAACTAGGGAGAATTCCACCTGCCAATCCAACTGTCATCATGCCATCCTGTCATCATTGCCCTGCTCTACTCTGCTCTGTTGAACCATGAAGTAATAATGAATAAGAAGTGATAGAGAGTGAGTCATAAGATCATACCACTCTCCACTGACTAAAGTCAGTCCTTGATCCTAGGTCAAGTTGTTGAACACCATGCATCCTAGTCATAAGGAGTACAACATTACATGATGCATCCATCGGTAGTGCTATGGTCCCTAACCATGTTTTCCCAACTCATTGGCCAGATGAGAAGTACTTCCCATGAGTCCCAGACTCTATGGGTAGGATGTGTGTTGGGGCATCATCAAGAGAAGGTGAACCACTCATCTTGCTCATATGCCATAGGAGAAGGTTAACCACTCATCTTGCTCATATGCCATACGTCAATCGTAGGGGAAGGTGAAACACTCACCCTTCATGCATGTGTCTGGGTAGGGGAAGGTGGACCACTCACCTTACATGCATGTCAACCATCAAGGGGCATCACTAGGGAAGGTGAACCACTCACCCTGTATCCAGCACACCACTAGGGGAAGGTGAACCACTCACCCTATGGTCGCTCATAACTTCAAGAAGTACCCCAAGCCCCCAAGAGCTCCCAGAGCTTTATGTCCAACTCATACGTGACCCTCATAGGAGGGTCGTTCCATGACACCAAGTTTCTCTCAGATGGTTAATAATTTGAACTTCCCTAAAGGCTTGGTGAGAATGTCTACGACTTGCTCATCCGTCCTAATGTGTTGGAGCCTTATTTCTCCACATTGTACCATATCCCGGATAAAGTGGTACCTGATATCAATGTGCTTGGAGCAGTCGTGGAACACGAGATTCTCTGATAGGCAAATCCCACTCTAGTTTTCACAAAAGATCATGGTGGTATCTATCACATGCTCAAATAGCTCACTGAAGAGATTCCTCAACAAATTGCTTCACAATAGGCCATACTCACAACAATGTATTCGGCCTCAGCGGTGCCTAGTGCAACCAATTTCTGTTTCCTGCTCATCCAATATATTGAAGCAAACCCCAAAGAGAAGCAGCACCCAGATGTGCTCTTACGATCCACCACACTACCAGCCTAGTCAACATCTATATATCCATGTAGCCATAAATTCCTGACAATGTATCTCAGTCCATAGTGGATTGTGCCTCAAAGATATCTCAAGAGATTCTTAGCAACAATCCAACGAATGTGATGAGGCTCAACCATATATTCACTCAACGTGTTCACAACGAAGCATATGTTAGGAAGAGAGTTGAACAAAAACATCAGGGCCCCCACAAGTTGACGATACTCAGAAGGGTTCGCCAATCCAAGCCCAGCAACACTTCCACATAGCTTCTTAAAGTTGACTTCCATCGAAGTAGTCAGGGACTTGCAGTCCACCATCCCACATCTCTCAAGTACCATCACAATGTATTTTCCTTAGGGAAGGAAAATTTCACCTAGATTTTGCCATACCTCAAGCCCTAGAAAATAATGCATCAGTCCTAGGTCCTTCATCTCGAACTCAAAAGCCAACTCCCTCTTGCATTGATGAATAAGAGGGTCATCACTTGTTATAAAGAGATCATCCACATAGAGAACCAGAATGAGAGGTTTGTCCTTTTCAACCTTGAAGTATAGGTTTGGGTCAGCATGACTTGTAAATCCCAACTTCATAAGATAGCTAGCAATCCTCTCATACCAAGCCCTAGGGGCTTTCTTTAACCCATAAAGGGCTTTCTTCAACCTGCATACATGTATCTCACGATCTTGAACCTCGAACCCCTCGAGTTGTTCCACATAGACTCCCTCTTTAAGCTAACCATGCAAGAAGGCAGTTTTGACATCCATCTGGTGTAGGTTCCATCCTTGTGAAGCAGAAATGGCTATAATCAAAAGGATGGTGGTATATTGGGAAACTGATGAGATTATATCATCGTAGACTACTCCTTCCTTTTGAGAGAAGCCTTGAGCTACAAATCTGGCCTTGAACTTTTCAGCACTCCCATCAGCTCCATGTTTGATCTTGAAGAGCCATTTAGAAGTGACCACAGACTCATCCTTGGGTCTAGGAACCACATCCCAGACATCATTCTTCATGATCGACTCATACTCCGTGTTCATCGCATCCTTCCAAACTTGTTGTTTCATGAAATCTTTGAATGTGTAAGGCTTAGATTATACAATGGTACTCATCATAGCTAAGTACCCTTGGTACCTATTAGGCTTCTTGCTTTCATGAAATGTCCCCTCAGTGCAATATGTTTCTTAGCATATTCAAGAGTATCTTTGAGCTACAAATTTCTTTTTCTTGAAGTAGAGGGCTCACTAAGAGGTGGATCATTGGGATCCATTGGACCTTCCATATTGGGCATCAGTTCATCGGATGGAGGTTCATCCTTCTTTTCTGCATCAACATCATCATGGTCCTTCCTAGGAATAAGAAAATCTCAGACCTTTTTAAGAGTTGAATCTTCATTGAAAGTGACATCATGACTTAATTCCACTTCCCTTTGACTAGGCACATAGATTCTATATGCCTTCAAAGTTTCACTGTATCCCACACACGTTCCTTTCTTCCCAGATGCATCTAGTTTGTTTCTTTTCTCTTTTGACACATGAAAATATATGGGACAACCAAAAATTCTAAAATGAGAAACATCAGGTTTCTTATCGGAAAATACTTATACGCATGTCTTGAAGACCAAATCTTGATGTGGGCACCTAGTTTGGACATACACAATGGCGTTGGCACCTTCTCCCCATAAGAACTTTGAAAGACCTTGATCATGAAGCATAGCATGTGTGGCTTCTATGATAGTACGATTCTTCCTTTCGACGGCACCATTCTTTTCAGGAGTATATGCAGTAGTGGTCTCCCTCTTAATGCCAGCTTCTCTACAATAGTCTTTGAATTCATTTGACTCATATTTAGTCCCATTATCAATCCTCAATATTTTGATCTTCTTCCTTGTTTGGTTCTAGACCAAGGCTTTGAAAGAATAGAACCATTTGAACACTTCATCCTTCTTCTTTAAGAAATAGATCCATGTTTTGCGAGAGAAGTCATCCACAAAAATAACATAGTACAAATATCCACCCAAAGATGTCACAAGCAACATACCTAATAGATCAGAATGGACCAATTGAAGAATATTGGTGGTTTGAATTTCACTTGAGGGGAATGGTCCCCTTGTATGTTGTCCAGATTCACATCCCTGACAAACACCTTCATGATTTAAATTGAATTCATGCATACATGTGACCATCTTCCTTACATCAGGTAAGGATTTGAAATGAAGGTGAGAAAATGTCTGGTGCCATAGTTCGGATTGAAGAGAAGTGTCACAAGTCATTGCTCCCAATAGAATTCCTCCAACCTGATACAAACCTTCAACCTCGAATCCAAGAGTCTTGGGTTCCTTTTCCAAACACGAACCTTCCCATCAATGAATGTCACCTTGAAATCTTTGTCTTCCATTGCAGAAATAGAGACCAAATTCTTTTTCATATCAGGTACATATAATACATCTTGTAAGTGGAGGGTTTGACCTTGATTTAAGTGAAGAGTAACAGTCCCAATTCCTCTCACGAAATAAGTGGCATTATCCCCAAGTATAATCTCCATATTCATCTTCTTTTGAATCAAGTTAGAGAGATCTTCTTTGTACCCAGTGAAGTGCCTTTAGGCACCACTATCAATCAACCAATGATCCAATGTATCCAGAGGAGAGGCAGTGAAGAGGGAAGAAATAAGATAAAATTATTTTTTCCTTACAACAATAACTTCTTCATACCTAGAGTTTATTGACTTCTTGGGAGGATGACCATTTCCATTTCAAGCAACGGGAGCATTCCTCTTTCCTTTGTTGTTGAACATGCTGTTCCTTTGATTTCCATTGCCCTTGAAGTTGTTGTTATTATTGTCATCATCTCTTGGAGTATCCTTCTTGTGAGGACACTCTCTAGCAAAGTGGCCAAACCTATTACAATTGAAGAATCTTCCTTTTCTTCCTTCTTTGAATCCCGGCTTGAACCCTTGACCTTTATTCCTTGGACCAACATTGTTCCTTCTCTTAGAATGAGCGGAGAAGGCAATAGGATTGTTTCCATTTGAAGGCTTGTCTCTTTCCATCATCCTTATTTCTTGTTGAGTGCATCTAGCCAATAATTTATCAAATCCCAGAATCCTATTATTGTTGAGGATGGTAGTGTTGAACACATCCCATTCTCTTGTAAGGCATCCAAGTGCAATAAGTGTGAGCTCCCTGTCATAAATGACATCTCCTATAGATAGGATATCATTCTTGATCTCGCTAATCCTCATGAAATAGGATTAGATGGATTCTCCTCTATCCATCTTGATGTCTTTCAACTTGTTCTTGAGAAAGAGAACTTGATTTTCATTATTTACTTTGAACATCCCAACCAGCTTGCCATACATCTCCTTAGATGTTTCCAAATCAGAAATATAGGCAACCAAAGGCATATGAATAGAATCAACAATACTCTTCTTAGCTTTAACCTCACCTTTCTTGTACTTTTTTTGTGCAGCAGCGGACGCATTTGAAGGAGGCTTTTCTATTCTTCCTTTGACATAGTCCATGACATCATTTTCTTCCAATGTCAAATCTAGAGTCATGTTCCATGCATGATAGTCAGATTTGTACTTAAGCTTGTCCTCAGGTTTGAAGAAAGATGTAGTCGTCATTGGGACTAGTTCCAGGTCCTTGTCCAACAATTTCTCTTAGTGAATGCTTTGCTTCACTTTTGCTTGGGATCTTTCTTCAACTGAGCTTTGATCCCATGTTAATTTTAGATAACAATGGTATGTTCTATGCTTTAACACAATTTAATTCAATGTTCCTTTAGTAGCCCAATGAAAATTTCTAATTATATCCAGTAGCAATCACATTAACTTAAACACATTGATAGTAAATGTAGATAGAAAATAAAAAGAAGTGCATAAGACAAGCCAAGACAAGAAGACACAAGATGTGGCAGATGCAAGTGACAAACCCCAATGTGGGGAAACCCTTCGATCAAATCTTATTATTATTCTTCAATCGTTTAGCAGAGAGAGATGGAGTACAAATATCACAATTACATGCCCAAAACAGTCCTGCCAAATCATTAGTCAACAACAGTCAATGAAGCCCTAACTAGAGATTCAACAGTGGTCAAAAATGCCCAAAAATGTCCTCCAAGCATCTCGGTCAACAACAGAAAGATGCAGCCTACCAAGGGAGTCAAAGTCAACCCAAAAACAACTCAGTCAACTGAGTCAAAGTTTGTTGTAATTTTTGTAGTCAAACCAAAAAGTCAACATGATCAAACAGTCCCCAAACACCTCGAAAATTGTGCCAATCAATGCAGCCTCCAGAAATCAGAATTTTGCCTTCTAGATCAAAGTCAAAGCATGGTCAAACAGTCCAAGTCAACACTGGTCATCGTTGCCCTAATCTATGTAATTTTTGGCCTCTAAAACCATTCCAGAAATTCATCCTCTTCCACATTTGCAAAGTAGAGAAGCTTCCAAGTTGTGTGAACCAATAAGGAGAGGAGAGAGAAGATGATGTTATGAGTTGAGATGATGTCCAAATGAGAGAGAGGTCACTCCTATTTATACACTTCGTTGAGGGTGAGAAGTCACATCCATTGGGCTTCACGATCCTACATTTGACTGAGGCCGACCTTGACTATTTGACCATGAGAAAGAATAAATTCAAGATTCCATTTCTTCTTATCAAAATGAGATGATATTTATATCAAAATTTTACCTCTCGAACAGAGAAATCTAATGCAATAATCATCTCCATCATATGAGCTATCCTAAGTTGGAAGTTGACCCTAGTTTCCAATTTTAACACCAACAGATTGATGCATGATGCTAGAGAGAATGTGGGAGCACCCACATCACAGTGCAGGCAGAGGAGGTCACCAGATCAGTGCACTAGCTACATGGCTCTAATGAGTGAGAGTGTAGATATTGAGCCATCCTCATTCAAGGAATCAGTGAAGCAACCAGTATGGATTGATGCCATGGTAGAGGAGTATCACTCCATTACTAAAAACAGTGTTTGGGAAGTGGTCCCAAGACTAGCAGACAAGTCAATGGTGATTTCCAAATGGCTTTATAAGGTAAAGCAAGCAATAGATGGGAGTGTGGAGAAACACAAGGCAAAATTTGTGGCCAGAGGGTTCTCTCAGGTGGAGGGAATTGATTACGAGGAGACCTTTGCTCCTGTAGTGAGGTACTCTTCAATCAGATCTATTCTATCACTTTCAATGCAGAGGGGATGGAAGATACATCAAATGGATGTGAGGACAACCTTCCTCAACAAAATGATTGAGGAAGAGGTGTACATTGAGCAGCCGAAAGGATTTGAGACCTTCAACAGAGAGTCGCATGTGTGAAGACTCAAGTAAGTGTTGGATGGATTGAAACAAACACCTCATACTTAGTACACCAAAATTGACAACTATTTATAATTTCACTGGGTTGGGCTTCACAAAAAGTGAAGCAGATGCTGCACCTTTACCATATTGTGGTTGAAGGTAAATTGTTGATTGTAGTATTATATGTCGATGATTTAATTCTAATAGGTGATGAGAAGCTGGTAAAATATTACAAAGAGGATCTTGCAATAGAATTTGAGATGAAGGACCTAGGGCTTATGCATTATATCCTTGGTATGGAAGTATGGCAAGGATATGAGGAATTGTTTGTCTCTCAGGGAAATTATGCCAACGAGATACTGAAGAAGTTCCACATGGATAGAAACAGACCTATAGAGACTCCTCTAGCAAGAAATTGGAGGAAGGAAGATGTTACTTCAGGTGAAGTAGTGGAGGCTACTATTTACAGGTAGCTTGTGGGTTCACTTATGTATTTGGTGAACACACGATCAGACGTCTTTTTTTTTTCAGTTAACCAGCTTAGTCAAGCAATGGCTAATCCAACCAAACTTTATTGGAAGGTAGCTAAACATGTGCTGAGATACCTCAGAGGCACCACTCTGTTTGGTCTTTGGTACAAACAGATAGAGGGAGTGAAGCTTCTAGGCTTCATAGATGCAGATTGGGCAGGGAGTCCATCCGATAGGAAGAGCAAATTAGGGGGAATATTTAGTATTGTTTCAACAACAGTTTCTTGGTGAAATAGGAAGCAGAGATTAGTTTCACTCAGTTCGGAAGAAGCAGAGTACATGGTTGCTAGTCAAGAAACTTGTGAGGCTATCTGGATGAGGAAGATCCTTGTTGGTTTCTTGGGTCAACAGATGGATCTTATAATGATTTATTGTGACAATCAGAGTTGTATTAAACTCTCTGAGAATCCAATTTTTCATGATCGGTCCAAGAATATCGACATCTGGTATCACCATCTATGAGATTGTGTGCAAAGGAGAATCATGTTGTTGGAGTATATTCCTATAGAAGAACATAATGCAAATATTTTGACAAAGGCATTCTCAAGGTGAAAATTTGAGTTTCATAGAGGCAAGATCAGGGTAGAAGATAATCCCTTTCTTATTAAGAGGGAGCATTGAAAATGCAACAAGAAAATTCTAATTTAATTTTGTTCTTGAATTAAATTAGGAATAAAATTGTAATTCCACATCACATGACAACTTGTATTAGTTAACTAAGTTAATTTGAATTAGTTGGCTCAGTTAATTCAAGTTGAGGGTCTAACTTGAGTCATGTAGAGTGTCTCCTACATTATAGGAGCTCTAGTTGAGTTTATTTTAATTTTAATTAATTAATTCAGTTTAACTGAGTTAAAGTCAGTTAAACTAGTTCCAACTAATCGAGGAACTAGTAGGAGGTCAGAAAGTGGGGTGTTGATTCATGTGGTCAACCAGTTAACTGATTATTCACTCATAAATAACTCATGCATGTCAGATATGAGAGTTACCGAGTTGAGATTGGAGTTCAGGGAAAGTGTACTCTCAGTTGTATAATCATCTGAATTTCAAAGGTGGTGCATGCAATTAGAGGAATGCCTGTGAGGATTGCACAATTCCAATTGAGAAATTTCCCTAATTGATAGGGGATAATTCCCAATAAAACAACACAAGGAAATAGGGACTTGAGCAAGTAGAAATTTGGTTAAGCATTGGCCTAGGATTGTTTAGGAAGTAGTGAGACAGATAGAGATAGTGCAGAGGTTGCTCGGGCTTGGGCAAAGCATTGTAATCTTCTTATATTTTCTGACTAAAGCAATATACAGATAACAAGGGTTTTTAGTTGTGGGTTTCCCTATTAAATTATTGTGTAATGTGTTGATTGAATTCTTTATCTCTTATGCTTCATGATTTCACGACCGTTTAATTGTTTCTGCTGATGAGTAGAGTATATTCAAGTCTATTGTTTTAGTAAATTACAATTAGCAGTTTGAATCTACAAGGAATTTCTATAGGTGTATGCAAGTGAGCCATGTAAACAATGCAATAAAGATAATAGCAAAAAGGAGAGCATAAATTGATTACATGATAATGCAAGGAGAGT
This sequence comes from Pinus tabuliformis, assembly GCA_031772625.1. Taxonomy (NCBI): domain Eukaryota; kingdom Viridiplantae; phylum Streptophyta; class Pinopsida; order Pinales; family Pinaceae; genus Pinus; species Pinus tabuliformis. The sequence goes on along the minus strand of CM062806.1, from coordinate 957,261,521 downwards.
GATGCGATCCATATCATAGCATGACAAATCATGGTAGTTGTATCAATGGTTATGTTGAGACAATTTAGTTGATAACAAGAACTATCATTGAAACGAGAGTGTATTTTGAGAGTAAGGTTGCATTGAGAGTGATATGGTAGGCTTGGTTTTTTCTCAAGTTTGGATTTGAGATTCAACATAGGCCTAACCTTGGATATAGTCACAAGCTTGTTGAAAATGTAGCGAGCAAGGTCTTCTACCTTGTACCTTAGCCAATGAAGACCTTGAGTTGTCCTTAAGAGATAGACTTCAGTGGTGGTGAGTTAATTTCCAGTTTATGGGAATAATCATCGCGAGTTCATGCGTAGAGTTGGAGCTTCAGTTAAGTGGAATTATTCATCAATTTAACTACAGGATTGGTTGGAAAATCGAGTTTAGTTAGAACAAGTAGGGAACTTTAGTCTTTGATTGAAGGAGGATGAGTTATAACACCAGGTGATGATTGGAGAAGAGAACCAATTCAACTCAGTTAACTAGTCAGTCATAACTCAACTTCCAAATTTATAAGTTTCTTATTATAGAATTGACTTAATCTATAAAGAGGAGGACAAAGGCACATGGAAGCATACTGTTTTGTGCACAAAGGCTCATGACAAGATAGAGCTCACATGATTGTGAGAGAGAACCTTGATTGTGGAGTGTAGGAATTGTGTCCTAAGAAATAGGATCCACAAGTGCGCTAGAATTTAGGAGTTGGTTGTGCACAGAGAAGAGGAGTAGGGTCCTAAGAAATAGGAGGCTTATAGTGTGCATAAGGGAGTAGGTTTTGCAAAGCAAGTCAAGGGGGAAGCAAAGTAAGATTGTGTGCTAGAGGGTCGAGATCAAGCAAGATCTAGGCCAACTAAGATCAATTGTATTGGTTGAGATTTATGTGAGAAGCATAATGCTTTCTCAAGAGTGACAAAATTTATTTGTAACAGATCCAAGTGCTCAAGGCAATCAATAAAATAGCCACATCAAGCAAGTAGGTTTTTCCTGTTGGGTTTCCTGAGAAAAGTGTATCAATCTGTGCATGTGTTTTGATCTCTATGTTTTTTATTCCACTACTTATAAGTTGTTAAGGGAATTTGTATCTTGGTGAAAGTTAACAAGTTTCAATTATCAGTTATTCATCTATGTAGTTGTAGAGTTTCATGGAAATTTAACAAAGCTTTGACATGAGGATTTGTGGTGAAATCAAGGCCTTAGGACAGTTGAGGTTCAACATCTTTAGGGTGAGTTGATTGCTAGACATTGGGGTTGACATGTATCGATACTTTCTCAGACATATTGAGGGGCATGCTAGTAGTGTTAAGCACATGGAGTGTTCATGGTGGGTAGGTAGAATCCCAAGGTGAAGACTACTTCATATAGTACTTTAGGAGAAGGTTGAGGAGATGGAAGAGAAACTCTTCCACTTAGGTAATAAGGTGAAAAAGAGAGGACTTTTACCAAAAGAAAAAATTGGAAGGTCATGGGATAAAAAGTGAAGGTAGCTTTATCTTGAATGAAAAGAACTAGGAAAATTAAGAAAATAAACCTTTTTTAATAGAGGAAAAGTTTGGTCGCTTTCTATTGGAAGAGAAAAGTTGATTACAAAGAATTAGCAATTGTGTTTTGATATGAAGAAATTTTTTAAATGGTGAAGGAAACCCAAGTGGTATCACCAAAATGTAAGTATGCTTGGGAAACTTAAGAAGGAAATGGGTGTATCCAACCTAGATAGAACTTGCATGTAGGATTCCTTGTGTCATCCTAGGCCAGGGAATCTATATAGCTAATGCAATGTGCAAAACCCTACATATTAGGTTCGTGTAAAGTTGGTATGAAGTACCAATTCCATACATCGCAAACAAACAAGTTTTACATGCTTTCTTCTTTGTTATTTTCAATTCTTCCATCCATATTTTTCCCAGTTTTCTTGAAATCCTAGTGATTCCACCAAACTAGAGTAGTCATCCTAACTAGGCTATCATCCTTCAATAGGTTTCCCACTTGCTACCATATGGATTGTTCTTTATTCCTTTCCTACCCCTCTCATAGTGTTAGTTGACCTCTTCTATCTAGGTTGGATATGCATGTTTCCTTCCTAGGTCGCCCAGGCATAGCCACATAATCAACCCTTCTAACAAAACTTTCTATATCCTAGCCTTTGCTATGCACAAGTAAGGTAGGTAAAATCAACCCTTCTAACAAAAGTGTTGTATATTTTTTGGCACTAATTTTTACACCCTTTGAACTGATAAATTTTTTAGAAATCAGTAGTAAAAATAAGCAAACATATAGGAAAATATTCCCTAAGTGTCACCAACAAATATTCCTCTCTATTTGGGTTAGCGTGTGCCAACCTCAAGGAGGTGTCCCTAGTCTTTGTAAATTTTGTCATAATGTATAAATATGCTAGTAAACTTGCAAAACACAACAATATAAAGGTTGTTTGACCAACAAGTTAGTGGTCAAACAAATTTGTAAAAATCCTTAAGTTTAAAGTGTGGAATAGACCTTCACAAATCAGGCCTTTATATGAAAAATATTGTGAGAAGAAAGTGTGTCTAAGTGGCTAATTCCCCAAATAAATAGCTAAAAACTCTTCATAATTTGCACAAGATAACATTAAATCAAACAAACTAGAGTGAACAAAAATAAATTTTATTCTGTGAGAGCCAAAATTTTGCATCACCAATGTGACTATCATATAACTTGAATACAATGATATTCATATAGAGAATAATAAGAGCTAGAATAGAGAGAGAAGAATAATGGGGAGAGAAAGTACCTACTTTCCCTTGCTTAAGATAAATTTGAGTTGGAAGGTTGGTCTTTCTCCTATATATATATATATATATATATATATATATATATATATATATATATATATATATATCTTTTTCCTCTTCCAATTCATGCCAAGAGGAAGGATAAGTTAAATTTTCAATTATTAGCCATCACTCAGTCATTGCACATGGTTAAGTTAACTGAGATTTGACTAGAGAAGAAAATCTAGTTAAGTGGCCCTCACTTGAGTTGAATTGAAGTATCTTCAAGCTAGCATCGGACAAAAAATAATTCTGAGATTAATTTAGTAAATTCCACTTGAACAATTTTTCCTTAATATTGGCAAAAAAAATTCATGATAAAAATATCCCAAGTCAATTTTAACAAATTGACTTGGTTAATTTTTGTCAATTGATTTGACTTGGCATATTTTTTCTCCGTTAAACCATTTTTAGAAATTTAAGTAGAATTGTTATTATTATTATTATTATTTGTTGTGTGTGGAGGGAAAAAAGGGAGGAGATTTACGAGGAAAAATAGGGAAAAATGTGAGAGGAAAAGTAGGAGAGGAATTTCTAAAGAAAATAAAAGAGGAAACAAGGGAGGGAAATACACTAGGATATAGGCAAATATGAGAGAAAAAAAAAACTTGTAGTGCCATGTCAACTCATTCTTTGCCACCTCATTGATGACTCATATAATTTCATGCCATTTGTCCACTTACAATTGTTTCCATGTGACAACTCCTCATACTATCTCCTCATGGTACTAAAAATAGAAACCTTGCTAAAAAAGGAAAATGTAGAAAATGTCAATAATAGAAAGTGGACCTTACCATATATATTATGCCTAAAAATAGGCAGTGCTAAAAATAACAATCTCACAGCATGTCCACAATATTATATTCATTATACTCAAAATATGTTGGGGAAGTAGAATTTCTTGTCAATGCTCCCATGCCAAGATGTTAAAAATAGAAAGTCCTTAGATTCTGATAGAACGACCGCCATCTAAATTAGAACTCAATGGGGAGTTTGAATATGTAATAATGTTTGCTATCTGTCAACTGCTAAAAATAGAACTATCTCAGGCTTGTTAAATTCTTACCCTACTAATTTGACAGTTAATTCCTAGTAGATTTATGTCTACTGAATAAAAGAACGGCTCAAATATTAACAAAAGATTCAATGGAAAAAAATATTAACTAATCTCAATCACACATTTGACACACACAAATTCTACCCAATCAATAGTTATTCGTTAAACTAATAATATAAATCTGCTTGGGATCTTGTCCTAGGATAATGCCTCAACTAAGGAGAATACATACAGCAATCTAGATCTGATCTAGCTGATCAAGCTCTAACCTTGGCTGATTTGGATCTCCTTACTACACCCTAGTACTTCCCTCAGACCCAACACACTTGAGAGAAATTTCTTCTCAACTCACAACTGAGATGACTCTCTCAATGCCTTGTGCCCCAATGTTGTGTATTCTCCTCTCAATAACCTTGATTTTATAACTTTACATTCAACTACATTCCTAACCCTAATCTCCAAAGTGATTAATGATTGAGATTAGAACTTGCCTCACTTGATATCAAATGTTGAGATTTAAACATAATCACTAAAGTAATTTACTTCACTTTTTCTAAGATTAATTTAGCTCAATTAGTCAACATAATAATTATATGTTTTTCCTAAATCAAAACTTAGTCTAAGCTACATTGGCAACATGCTCACATTTAAACAAGTGTCTTAAGGAGATCTTTGGTGACTTCTTGCATGCCTAGACATTTAGGCCTATGCAGAAGCACATTCCCAAGCTACAAATATTAACACTCCCTCTTAGTGATGAAGGTGATTTTGCACATCATCGAGTAGTCTTGGGTCCATCTAAGCACATCATCAAGTGGTCCAATTCTCAACCTCATTGGCTCAACATTTCAACATTTGGGGGTACATATGGGGTCAAGTACCATGCAGAATCATCTCATAGCCCAATACTCATCTCTGGAAGGGTAGCACTACATCATGAAGGTCATAAGTGCTCTATAAATGGCATACAATGACCTCTAGAGTGTTGATAAAAGGGATCAAGCCCATCTCTCAAGCATGGAAAATTTTAAGGGCTAATATTCGTAGGTGGGCTAATTTTCCATGATTTTTCCAAAAAACAGATTCGCTAATTTCCATTTTTTTCTAAAAATGATTCACCCAAATTTTACAATATAAAATTATTTTACCATAAAAATCACCAACATTATATAGAGAATATATATATATATATATATATATATATATATATATATATAATCATTATAAAATAGAATAATTTTACAAACATATCAATAAACATTTTATAATTTTCATATTATGGACTAGTGAGATTCACCAGTGTTTTTAAACTTTAAGATAATTTTTCGTCGTTAAAATTTTCCCTGCTCTCAAGGGGTATTTGTTGTTGTGATAACACCACTTCAAAATAACCTCTTGAGATAAAGTGAGATCAATATGTTGATCAAAGTGTTGTCATTGATGTCAAAATAGTAGTCATTAATGGAAACTAGTATCAAGTTCAGGGGGAGCTTGTTAGAGATTGTTGAGAAAGATCATAGTTGGTTGTCATTATTGTCAACTCATCATTGTCATCATTACTGATGTGTTTTTGGTGCTTGTAGACTACTAATTTGAAGGCCTATGTTGGCTTGTTGGGGCTTGACCCAGGTTCGGAGTTAATTAGCCAAACAAATCCCTGTACTACTGGCCCTTTCGGCAACAGTACGCGGAGCGCGGACTGAGGTCTCACCCGAAGTACTATGGGGGGGTACTATAACCAGGTTTCCACACCCTTGAGATGTTTGAGGGGTTGATTTGGTCCAACTATGAGTCCCTTCGCACAAGTTACTTCACGTACTTCCCTAGCCTTCACGCCTCAATATAACTGCCTTCACGCAGCCTTAACCAGGGGTTGTGGGGCTTTCGCACTATTGGAGAAGTGATCTGCACTATTCCTCTAAGTCATGCCCGTGATCTTACCTTACTTCTTATAACAGTTAGTTATCTTTGCATAAATAGATATCTTATATTATATTTACTCATTCAGCACATTCACATGAGTTCGCGTAGTAAATAAACAATAAACTTGCGATTCATACCCAATAATGTATAAACAGGAAAAGATACACAGAAATATGGCAAAAATTATCTTTATTAATCCTTCTAATGGTTACAGACTCGACCCGCCCTGCGCACTCAGCTGCAAACTACTAGGCCTCTGCGCACTCAGCTGCAGAGCCTTTCCTATTCTACGACCCAAAGACACGACTTACACTTCGACTATGTGCTTCTATTTCGTCTATTAGATTCATGTCTCCCTTACACTTAGAGCCTCATTATATTTATACAATCCCATGGTCCGCGAACCATGGGTAGATCTTTCAAACTGACATTACATTGCAAAAACAAGGGCGAACAACCCTATGACTCTATTATGACTTCGTGCTCTGCGCCCACAATTCGTGGAGTCTTTACAATGGATTTAGTCAAAACTTGGGCTTTAAGCCCCAAAACATGCCTTAGGGGGATTCCACGCCCAACAAGCCCCCAAAACAAACATTGTGACTCGCCCTCGAGACACTCTGTCGGTGTGGAGATCTTTGCACAGAGACCCTCTAACTTTGTTTGAACAACTGCAAGGTCAGCAGCGCACTGAGCGGCTGCCTGCTGAATCTCCTATAAATGTTGTTCTGAGACCATGGTGTTTGAACTGCTTCCCTGCATTTGTTCCTGAATCCCCTGCATTTGCGCGAGCTTGCCTTCAATTGTTGTTGTAATGACAAAGGCCTCGTCAATCCAAGGCTGAACATGCGCCTTCAAAACTGCTTCTTTGCACCGTGATGCATCCACTTGCTCTTTCATCGCTTTGGCCTGTTACATTCGCGCGAGCCTATGAGTGAGGGTCACCGTCTATGCGGTCCCTTTGACACTGTCATACTGCTTCTGGAGCTCATGCACCTCTGTCTCTAAGTGCTAGATGTTAGGGTCCTCCTGCAGATTGGTGAGGACCTTGAATGATTCTTCCAACATTCTGGTGCAGTCCCTTGCTGCATTGCTGATCTCTTCCATCCTCGATGTAATAGCGTTGGCGTGCTATTCTCTGACTTCTGGAGGGGTGGATGACTGTGCCTTCAACCGTAACTTTGTTATTTGAAGGTTCAAATCCAGCTAAACCTTGGTCATTTCTTCTCCTGCCTCGCGCACCCCCACTGCTAATCTGTGGATGCATGCCTCTATCCGTGAATCTACTGGGACGACCAACTCAGGGACCATCTGGCAGGCTTCTTCCAGTACCTATACCATCTACCTATCGTGTGATACAATCTCGTCACGCTGCAAGCCAACTGGTCCATGTTGATCTTCTACTCGCTTAGCACCTGCAATGCGTGACTCTCCCTAGCTTGCAGTTCTCTAGTGATCCCATCCTACAACACATAGAGCATCTCCCATAGGAGCACAACCATGTTGATCCCGATGCCTTTTAGTGCGCTAACTATAGGCCTGTTAGCCTCATTTGTTGTATCCAGTGACCCCTCTAGTAGCACTATTGTGTTGGTTGTCCGGGTGCATAGCATTTCCTCAGCTGCAGTTGTCCCTACTACAAGGCTAGTCGAAAGAGTACCAACCTGAGGAGTGTGCACCTGCAATTCCTGAATCTACGCTAGAGGGCCCCCAACACAATCTGATGCTCCTCCGTGAAGTTCTGGAGGGCCTCGGTGGTGACATCACGCACCATCTCACCTATGTCGTGCATATCACCCTCAGTAAGGGTGATTGGGTTGATCAACAGCTTGGATGCTTTCACCTTTTTGCACAGCCCCATCCGCTTGCTCAGGTGTTGTCACTTCAGTTGTGTTGATGTTGTTTGTGGGTTCGCGCCGCCCTCCTCTTCCTTTGTTTCCATCTCTTTCTCCTGCCCATGCGAAGGCGACTTCTTGCCCTCGCATGCCTTCTCAGCTACCTCTTGTACTGTTGCTGCTGCGGCCTTTTTCTATTATGTTGCTACCTGCGCAACATCTCGTGCCTCCTTGTTAGCTTGTATGGGCCTGACCCAGGTTCAGAAGTGATTTAGCCAAACAAATCCGGGTACTACTAGCCCTTTTGGAAATAGTCCATGGAGCACAGACTAAGGTCTCACCCGAAGTAGTATGGGAGGGTGCTAGAACCAGGTTTCCGTACCCTGGGGATGTCTGATGAGCTTCTGGTGGTTTGCGGTTTGACCCTGCATGCACGTCGCTACGCACATCTATTAGTCCCTCGCAACCTATGATGTTGCCTTCACGCAGCCCTACTCGGGGGCAATCCATATTATACCCAAGTTCCTTACTATTTAACCTATTATTACCTGATTAATTAACTTATCTATGTAAGACTAGTGATAATTAACAATATATCCAGCAATCATATAAGTGCACGTGATAAACAACACAGTATAAATGTATAGAATGCAATACACAAACAAATGCACAGAAATTGGAATCAACTTCTCTTTATTCAAGGTTATAGACTTGACACCGCTCTGCGCACTCAGCTGTAGGGGTCCACGCACTCAGTTGCGGACTCTACTAGGCCTCTATGCACTTAGCTGTAAAGCCTCTTCCTACTACGACGACCCAATACACTTTGACTCTTCCTCTATGCTCGAACCATTCGTATTCATCTATCTATTTTTCCTTCATTCCCTTTACAACTTAGAGCCTCGCTCTATTTATACAATCCCATGGTTCACGGACCATGGGTAGGCCGACATGACATTACATTACATTATAAAACTTAGGGCGGAAAACCCTATGACTCAACCTATACTTGCGCTCCGCGCCCGTAATTCGCAGAGTCTTACAATACATTTGACCAAAACTTGGGCCTTTAGCCCCAAAACACGCTGTGGGGGGATCTAATGCCCAACAGGCCCCCAACACAAACATCGTGACTCGCCCTCGAGTCACTCTGTCAGCGCGACAATCTTGGCATGGAGTCCCTCCAACTAGTCCCACACTGCTCGGAGGTCTGCAACGCACTATTCTGCGGTTTGCTGGACTGCTGCATGCGCTCTTCTGATGCTTCTTTGTGAGGATCAAATTCCTGCTTTAGTGTGTAGAGCCCCTACATCTGTGCAAGTTTTCCCTCGATATCTTCCATAATGGTGAAGGCCTCGTCAATCCATGGCTGGACGCGTGCTTTTAGAAGTGCCTCTTTCTGTCTTGTGGCATCCACCTGCCCTTTTAGTGCCCTTTCTTGCTGCATCTTTGCAAGCCGTTGAGTGAGGATGATTGCCTGTGTAGTTCCTCGGACACTATCGTACTGCTCCTGAAGTTCGCGCGCCTCTGTTTCTAGGCGCTATATGTTGGGGTCCTCCTGCAAGGATGTGAGGATGCCAAAGGCTTGGTCCAACATACTGGTACAATCCTGCACTGCCCATCCAATTTCTTCCAACCCTGTTTGGATAGCGCTAACACGTTTCTCTCTAACTTCCAGGGGAGTGGAAGGCTGTGCCTTCAGCCGTAGCTCGGCAATATGGAGATTCAGCTCCAGTTGCACTCACGTTGTTTCCTCGCGCATGTTTCGAACTCCACTTGCCAAATAGTGGATCTGCACTTTTGTTGGTAGGTCTGCGGTGATGGACAACTCTGGGACACGTCAGCATGCTTCATCCACTGTCTATACTAACTGCTAGTTTTGTGACACCAGTTTGTCATGCTGCAGGTTGAGCTGTTTGTTATAGACATTTTTGAGCCTTACATCACTGAGCATGAAATGTCAATAATTAAGGGATCGAAAGTCCCTAAACATGTTGTTCCTACCCCTAGAGGAACAAGGCCAGCAAACCACAGCAATTCACAGAAGTTCTCCACCTGAAAACACTCAAAAACAGGCCAATTCTGGATCATGTCAACTGCTCCACTGAGCATCTGCGCTGAATGTCAACTGCTCCACTATCTACCTGCGTTGAATGTCAACTGCAAAGAAGGCTACCTGCGCTGAGCATAACTGGACAAGTGGCAGACTCATTTCTCAAGGTGTCAATGCCCAGGAAGCTTCCAAAATGACACTTGGGTCAGGGAATTCGACTGGTGATGAGTAAGAGGTTCCAAATCTCCAAGTGGAAGCAAGAACCTCCAAGTGGACTCAAGAACTGAAGTGGGAGAGGACACTAGTCAGTTTCATACCAGCCTCAAGCTGACTCATCCTCTCTCCAAAACTCCTTTATATAGATCTCTCTCCATGAGGTCAAAGGAGGCTGGAATATTGTGATTGCAAAGAATTGCTGTTGGATTGTGGTTAGATCATTGGGTGTTTATGCTTTGAAAGGGGCTGAAGAAGGAATTCCATTCTGCTGGGAAGGAGATGCTGGGTTGGAACCCTATGGGTTGTATCTCTTCCTGAACCTTGTTTATCAATCAATAAAGCTTCTTGGTTCTTTCCTATATGCTGGTGTTTATTGTATGATTTGCATTAGTGTATTTGATTTACTTCTAATCCTGAATCATTTATGAATATGTATATTTGCCTTTGTGTTGTGTCCTTCTCTCGTTGCAAGTAGCTGTTCTCTTGTCACAAGTAGCTGTTCTCTTGTGATCTCGTAAGGAGGCGAGTAGCTGTGGACACCCAAAGAGGAGAGGATCTAGATCGAGGGACAACCGGAAGATAACGGTAAGTCTACCAATCTCCTCTCTTTCATATTTCATAAAGGAAGAAACCGAAGTAGCTGTATTTGTTTGTTGTTAAGGTACTGTCACACCTTAGGTGGATAGGATCGTCCTGCATAGGCATTTTTCCCCACAACACTGTTCAATGTTGATCTTTTGCTCACTCATCACCTAAATCGCATGACACTCCCTGGCGCGGAGCTCTGCTGTTATTCCATCCTGCAGTTGGTATAGTGTGTCTCACAGAAGGGTAGCCAAATTAAGGCCAAGTCCCTTGATCCTGCCAACCGCGGCTTTGTCGATCTCATTCTCTACTGCTAGCGCCCCTTCCGGTAGCACTATGGTATTGGCCATCCTTGTGCGTAGCATCTGTTCTATTGCTGATGTGCCTGCTGCGACGTAGGTGGCTACAGTTCCTTCCTATGGGGGCTGCACCTATATTTCCTGCAGCTGCACCCTTAGGGCCCCCAACATAGTCTACTACTCCGACATGACTTCTTGGAGCGCTTCCTTGATGACATCGCAAACCGTCTCACTGATGTTGTAGAGGTCAGCTTCCGTTAACGTGATTGGGTCGATGGCCAATTTGGAGGCCTTGAACATTTTCCATGGACCCAATCTCTCTGTGACGCACGGCCTTTTGAGTTGGGTGGAAGTTGTGCCCGGGTCCACGCCTTCTTCTGCAAGGTCTGTGTCCTCTGCCTCCTATCCTATAGACAATTCCTGGCCCTCCTCTACCTGCGTTGTTGTGGCCCCTGTTGTCTGTGTTGCTGCTACTACTTCGACAACCTTTGCCTGCTCCGTGGCTACCTGTGCTGCCTCGCAGACTGCCCTTACCTTTGCTGCCTCTTTTTCATTGCGCCTCTTCTCGACCAGCTATGTGACACACAGCTTGGCCTCATCCTTTTGATTCTATGCTGATGTCCTATCCAACTCCGACAAATCCAGGGCGCGCCACTCGGGAGGCCATGATTCTAACACTATAAAAATTGCATCATCAATGGCGATGAAGGGGAGCTTGGTCCACTGTTGCGCCAGATCCTTTCGCACCTTGATGTAAATATTGTCCATGTCTACCTTGAAGTCTGCAAAGCTTTGCAAACTATTGTGCATTGTGGGGGACAAGCGCGGCCTCCTATTAATCCACATCTGAATGCTCGCCTCCATGAGCACCCAGAAGATATTTGTCTCGCGAATTCGCTTCACGTCCTTGGTAGCCCAAAGTGACGCGTACTTCGCGGTCTCTGGTATGTCACGCTCAATGCTCAGGAACTGACTGTCCTCTGGCAGTTCTCCTGCTACCAGCAAAATGGACAAGAGAAACCACGCGTAGTGGAAGGTCTTACCCTACTCCTGGGCTTCCTTGTAGTTGATCAAGAATTCCTCACAGAGGAACTCAGCCTAGTTGAATTGGACCCCCTCTGTGCATTGTTCGACCAACGCAACTACCAGTGCTGGTACTTCATCACCGCGACATTTTCTCATTACCTTCCCGGCCAGGAGTTAGGTGGCTACACGCACCCCTTTATCGTTGATACTGTTGATGGCGTAACCCCTATTTTTCTTCTTGAGCTTATATTTTTTCTTCATGGATTCCACAAGAGCCAAATCGTCGCTCTTTCCTACTATCATCGTGGGGTCCTTTCCCTTACAGGGAAGTCGAGAAATTCTGTGGATGAGATCCGTCGTGATGGGAATAGGCTCCTCCAGCCATAAGTACCCATCATGCACTAGGAAAAGCAGCTGCCTGATGACGAAAATAGTGATGGGCGCATGGTGAAAGTGTGGTATCCATAGCAGATGAAGCAATCCGACCTTCTCCACACCGCGCAGCCACTTTCGCGGTTATAATGTGATCACCGACCCCTCCGTAGTCTGTTTCATTAGGCTCTTCGTCTCTAAGTGTGGGAACTTCTCGTTGTCCGCGAGGTCCCAATCTTCGAATTTTAGGGTAGGTACACGTCCTAGGAGCAGACCTTCAAAGGTAATTCCATCGAGGAGGAGTGGGGTCTGGATCACACTCTTCATTGCATCCAGATCCTTTGGTACCTTCGCTTTCCCCTTTCATGGAGGGACATACTCGGGCAATTTTGCTGCAGAGCGCATTGGTTGGATGTCTGCCTCCACATCTTCTTCCTCTTCAACCTCGGAAATCAGAGCCTATAAGTCCTCCTCCTCATCATCTGACTCAATGGTGATAGCCTTGCCCTTTTCTTCCATTGAGAGTTTACCAAACCGTGGATTCTGCGGGGACATGCGGACTGGTCCCGCTACCTGCTTATCTTTTTTGGGTCTCGGCATCCGAGTTGATTTCGAGATTTCTGGCACAACCTCAGTACCTTTAGGAACATTGTGTACCATGGGGTTCTGCGCAACGTCATCAACGGTTCCTTCTGCAAAGGCCAAACCTCTCCTGGTATCCGCCATCTTGTTTGAACTGTATGTGGTTGTTCACAAACTTCGAGGCTCGAATATCACTCAACACTCAACACTCTATGCTCTAATCAACTGCTCAAATCTCAAGTGAACAAGTGTTGTCTCATGGCTAGCCCCTGGAGTTTTATAGCTCCTTTCGAATTCAAATTCGACCATTCCCCCAATTCCAGGCCATCAATGCTTTCTTGGTGGCATATTTTCCCAAATCTTTCCCATAATTCACGTCTTAAATGCCCGCCGCCCACTCCATTTGACCTTAAATTGGACATCCCGTCATGAACAGTGGCACTAACAGTCAATTCCCAGCCTACCTGCACGGCAACGCAGCCCCCCATGCGCGGGCACGAACCTTGTGACATGTTGATTTTGTGCGCACCTCCCTTATCATGCAGCTCCCAAACAGAGTCTTTTATAGTCCCGCACTCTCTTTCAACTGCCTGGAGCGTTGAGATTGTGTTTCCTACGACTAGTCAGGTGGTCACACCACCTGTGTAGATCTTCATTTTGCCCTCCAGTGTAGTCCGCGGAAAATCCTCTATTGCCCTCGCGACATATAGCATTGCGCGTTATATCGTATGTAGTGCACTCCCCTGGTTACTGTGTTTGATGAGATGCGGTCGTAACCATGGCAGCAGATTCATAAACTCTCGACGATAGTCTTCTAATTTGGTGGTATGATTATCCGCACCTTGGCTTGTCATCCTTGGTTTATCGACGAGACATGCTTGCTTGATCTCATTTTCCAGCCTCTTGACCTCGGCATCCATCAAAATGTTTTTCTTCGTTAGTCGTACCCGGTCTTTTTCGAGTTTGCGAAATCTAAGGTTCCCTCGCCGAGTGGCTTCCTGAATCCTTATGTGTTTGACCTCGTGTAGCTATGTGATTTCTTCGTCCTGGTCTTCGTGCACTGTCACATTTGCGGGATCTATTACATGTGGATTCCTCTTTGCATTATTTTCATAAATTATGGTCTCTACTCTGTTCCACACCTTTGGAATCATTTCTGTGATCAAGGTTTTGCACATGGTCCTATAGGCCCATCAAACCACTGCTATGCACAAGTCCCAATTAGTGTGTCTCGCCTAGTGAACCCTGTTCAGTACTTCACACACCCTATCGAATGCTTCTCCGTGGATAATTGGTAGTGCGTGTTACCTTTCCTACTGCTATGTTTTGTTTCGATTCTCTATTCTGGGAGTGGTGTGCATTTGTGTGGGCTGTACGACATATGTCCGTACCCATCAGGAAAGGTGGGCGCGCAAGTTGTTCCACCCCTGGTGACTGGCTCTCGTTCCAAGCTGGGGTTTTCCAAAGCATAGGCACATCATCCTTCTGCATCTGCACCAGTCCTCAAAACTTCCTTGATGCGTACCCCACCATTGTGCAGGCGTTGCGTGCAGTGCCCACTTCAGAGCATCGAACCGTTGTTGTTCTGGTACTGCGCTTTCAAATTTGTTTAGGAATTCATCCATTGCTATCAACCCATCATATGTAGGTAGATCCCTTTCTTCTGTTGTCACGCAGCACATTGATCTAACCATCATGTTGCAATTAAGTGTTGTTACTTCGTGCAGCTGATTCTTCCATCGCTCTATCTCTTCGTCTGAATCCAAAGTGCAGGAGCTTTCACGCTCCCACGAAATCCTTCCATCTGCAGTCGGATTCACCCAATCCTCTTCTCGTACAGTTATCTTGTAAATACAATCAAGATCGTCATCACTATCATCGTCGCGCACTGGTTCAGTGTATTGCGCTCCTTCGGCTGGATCTAGCGGTACTACTACACGTAGTGACTTTTTTTCAAAGATCATTTTTCGCTTCTTCATATTTATTACTCCGTTCATATCAGTGGCCCAGTCTATTCCTAGTAGCGTAGAATAGGGATTACTGTCGTCGAAAATCTCTATCACTTAAAAATCCGCCTGTGCACTCACACCTTCAATACCTACTATTACCCCTTGCAATCTTCTCGTGGGTAAGATCTTCTGTTGGTTCGCCATTCATAACTGAATAGGAGACCACTGTAGCACAGGTCTACCCATGCGTTCCCATGTTTTCTTTTGCAGTACATTCACATCTGATTTGAGATCCAAGATTAGTTGATCCATTTTGTATTCACCAATTTGCACAGTCAACCTCATTTCCCTTCCTGTGCGCAATGCATGTTTTCCAAGTTTCCAGACCACGCGCAGTTCTCCTGACCCCGTGCACCTAGTGATAAGTTCTTGTTGTCCTTTCACTGCCTTTCCATCGCGTAGTAGTTTCATGCATGTCTCCAGAAAGGTAGTGAGCATTGAAAGATCCATCCCTGTTTCTAGTTGATCCTTACTACCTGAAGCGGAGGCCTCTGTGAAGCTCTTCTTAGCTTCCATGAATGTCTCCTTCGCATGTTCTAAATCAAATTCAGGTTCCTTTGTAGGAGCCTTGCAAACCCACGCACTTTCTTCTGACTGCTTCCATTTATCATCGTCAGTGGTCATACCGCTCTTGAGCATCATGTATACATTTGAGTCTTCTTCGCACAACTTAGACCTCATCATTTGTAGATTTTGAGTTGGCGGAGGCTAGAGTACCCCCTTTTTCACGCAGCCTCGCTATCAATGTAGGGTAGTCTTATGCCTCATGATTAAACTGAGTACAATATAAAAATGATGTCCTTGTCGGGTTTGTACAATCGTGGACATAGTGCCCTAGCCCCCCGTAATTGTAGCAAATTAGTTGTCCGTGACCCCTTCCTGGTCCCATTCTACCTTGACCTCTACTGCGCCTTTGAAATCTAAGACGTGCCATTCCTGCATTTGGGTTGAGGGCTCGCATTTTGATCTGCACCCTATAGGCAGGAGTTTGATCTATCATTAGTTCGTAGCTTCTGCAGGTGCATTTATCATGGCCTACCAACCTACAAAAATTACTAAACAATTGTTGGGACGTCTGCGTATACTTCTGTAATAGATGACAATTATCCGTAGTGTGCTTTCCTCCTATCTGACAGATCGCGCACCATAATGTAGGTGTTGCGCTTGGTCTTACCTGTGCTTCAGGTCTTAATAGCATCGGCCCTACTCCTGCCAAGTAATTCGCAAATATTGGACAATGGTCCTTATCATGTTCCTGGCCTTTACATTTTATGCACCATACCTCCTCGTGCACCTTTGGCCGAGGTGTCCTGTCCTATTTCAAACTCTGCATCTCCAAACATAGATTTTGTAGTTGTGCGTGGATTTGTTGGACTCCCATACCAAGGTCTTGTATAGGGGTCTCATGCAATCTCATTGCCATCTCCAAAGCTTCGGCCTAGGTGGAAAGTTTTTGCTGTGACAACATCATCCTTAAGTGCGGTGTTAGTGATGCTACAAACCATGCGCGGTGTTGTCCATCTATCAACATCATGTTGGCTTCGCGAATCATACCCTTTAGTCTTTGGTCCAAGTCTCGGGGGTCTCGCCCAGGAGCATCGCGATCTCCTTAAACCCGATGATTGATTGTGTTTCTGACTTCAGCTTGCTAAATTCCCTGTTCAGTGCCGTCTAGATTTCTGCGATTTCTGCGTTTGGATGGTCATTTGAATGCTTGATGTACCATGTTAATGCGCGGTCCACAATGCCTTGTGCTTCCCATACCGCCTTTACCAAAAATCAGAATTGGTCTGAATCTTCATTCCCCACTCCTCTGAATACCGGTAGTTTGATCGCACTCGCCATACTGAACTGTGGTGGTGGCGAAGGTGGGGTGGGTGGAGATGGAGATGAGGAGGGTGAGATGGGTGGTGGTGTAGGTGGAGGTGGCAAGCATGGAATTCGTTGCCTTATCAGGCTGACCTTGCTTCTTGGAGAAACTTTCGTGAGCTCTTCCTCGCTTTCTCGCGAGGGGGAAATTAAGGGACCAGTTTCTAATTCTTCACTACTTCTGCTTCTGTATATCTTCCCACTTCGCGTAGTCCCAAACATTAATTTATTCACATAACCTACTTTTCACACAATAACATCTTAATCTAAGTGTTCAAAGATTTAATATACTTACCTCGTGGTCCCTTGAGGAAACATCGCTTTGCCTCACAATAGCTGATGGTTGTGTCTACCGCGAACTCAGTGATAAATCCTCCTAGAATTCGGTCAAGCTAATGGTCCACAGCTTGTGCGATCTTATCTCCTAACGCTTCTAGTCCGCGCACTAATTCCGGATTCCACATGATTGGTTTGTTGAGCCTACACCTTCCCTGACTGTTTGCTAGCTTCGCAATCCACTCATACAGTTCAAAAGGAAAGGATGCAAAGAAAATTTCGTGGATTTCCATATACAAGTAGTGCTCCAACAACTGTTACTTGGATACTCACGAATTTCTATTTTCCTGAGCCGCGAACTCGTGAATCTTCTTGTCCAACCACCCTTCAATTTATTTCTTTGTTGGATTCCAATGGCACGACATCAGACATCCCTTATGCAGATCCTGGTCCAGGCAACGGAACCATTTGTTGGCTTGTATGGGCCTGACCCAGGTTCAGAAGTGATTTAGCCAAATAAATCGCGGTACTACTGGCCCTTTCGGTAATAGTCCGTGGAGCGCACACTGAGGTATCACCCGAAGTAGTATGGGAGTGATCTAGAACCAGGTTTCTGCACCTTGGGGATGTCTAATGAGCTTCTAGCAATTTGCAGTTTGAACCTGCATGCATGTTGCTATGCGCATCTATTAGTCCCTCGCAACCTGTGATGTTGCCTTCGCGTAGCCCTACTTGGGGCACGATTCGTATTATACCCAAGTTCCTTACTATTTAACCTGTTATTACCCAATTACTTAACTTATCTATGTAAGACTAGTGATAATTAACAGTATATCCAGCAATCATATAAGTGTGCGCGATAAACAACATAGTATAAATGTATAGAATGCAATACACAAGCAAATGCATAGAAATTGGAATCAACTTCTCTTTATTATTCTTCATTCAAGGTTACAGACTTGACACCGCCCTGCGCACTTAGCTGCAGGGGTCCACACACTCAGCTGTGGACTCTACTAGGCCTTTGCG
Source organism: Pinus tabuliformis (assembly GCA_031772625.1). Classification (NCBI taxonomy): domain Eukaryota; kingdom Viridiplantae; phylum Streptophyta; class Pinopsida; order Pinales; family Pinaceae; genus Pinus; species Pinus tabuliformis. The sequence goes on along the minus strand of CM062806.1, from coordinate 957,243,556 downwards.
CACTCAGCTACAGAGCCTCTTCCTACTACTACGACCCAATACACTTTGACTCTTCCTCTATGCTCGAACCATTCGTATTCATCTATCTCTTTTTCCTTCATTCCCTTTGCAACCTAGAGCCTCGCTCTATTTATACAATCCCATGGTCCGCGGACCATGGGTAGGCCAACATGACATTACATTACATTACAAAACTTAGGGCGGACAACCCTATGACTCAACCTATACTTCACGCTCTGCACCCGCAATTCGTGGAGTCTTACAATACATTTGACCAAAACTTGGCCTTGAGCCCCAAAACATGCTATGGGGGGATCCGGTGCCCAACATTCCTGTGCTTTTGCTGCCACAGCTTCTTGCCTTCTCCTTTCTCCCAACTACACCATGCGTAGTTTGGCCTCCTCTTTCTTCTTCTACGGTACAGACTTCTCCACCGCAATGATGTCTGGGGTACGCCACTCTGACAGCCATGTCTCTAGTACATTGAAAATCACATCATCGATGGCTATGAAGGGTAGCTCGCTCCATTTCTTGGCCGGGTCCTTGCGCGCTTTGAGATATATGTTGTGGAAATATACTTTAAATTCTGCAAGACTTTGCAGGCTGTTGTAGACAATGGGTGATAACTGCGGCTTGCGGTTAATCCCCATTCTGATCTTCATCTCCATGAAAACCCGGAATATCTTACTATCGCGGATCCAGTTCGTGCCACTTCGTAGCCTCCAGCAGATCCCTTGCAATTGTGGGGAACTGGCTGTCTCTAGCAATTCCCCTGCCACCAGCACTATTGATAGCAGAATCCATGCATAGTGGAACGTTTTTCCTTATTCTTGTGCCTCATGACAATTTTCCAGGAACTCCTTACACAAGAACTCGAACAAGTTAAAGTGGACCCCCTCCATGCATTGCTCAGCAAGTGCCACCACTGGCACGGGTACCTTGTCCGTGCTGCACTTCCGTATGACCTTACCCACCAGTATCTGGGTCGCCACCCTGACTGCTTTGTTCTTGATACTGGAGATCATGTAGCCCCTCTTCTTCTTCTCCAGCTTGTATTTCTGCTTCATGGCCTCTGCGATGGCCAAATCGCTGCTTTTCCCTTTCGAGATGTCTACAAGGTCCTCTCCTTTTCATGGAAGCCAGGTAATGCGATGGATTAAGTGGTCCGTGATGGGGATGGGCTCCTCTAGCCACAAGCACCCACCATGCACCAATCAGAGCAACTTCCTGATGACGAAGATTGTCACTAGGGCACAGTGGAAATGTGGCACCCAAAGCAGGTTTAATAACCCTGCCTTTTCCACTCTGCGTAACCACTTTCGCGGCTCCAATTCTATAACCCCCATCGCAGTGTTCTACTTGGGCTTCATGAGCTGCGCAGTCTCTAGATGAGGGAATTTCTCATGGTCAGTGAGATCCCAATCTTCAAACTTCAAGTTTGGCACCCACCCTATGTGCATGCCCTCAAAGATGATGTCGTCCGGGAGGAGCGGAGTCTAGAGAGAGCTCTTGCTCTCGTTGAGGTCCTTGGGAACTTTTGCCTTCCCCTTCCGTGGGGGGATATATGCAGGCAACTTTGTTCGAGGGTGTGCAGCCTTAGTTTCTACTTCCATGCCCTCGTCCTCATCTTCTTCAATTATGAAATCCTCAAGGTCTTCCTCCTCATCGGTTTCTAGGTTAACTGCTTTCCCTTTCTCCTCCATCATTAATTTGGTGCACAGTGGGTTTCGCGGGGACACACGCACCAGAATCATTGGTTGTTTATCTTTCTTCGGCCTCAGCGTGCGCGGTGATTTATGGATTTCTGCCACAATCTCGATGCCTTTAGGGGCATCTTCCACGGTTAGAGCTTGTGCGGCCTCTTCGGCGGTCATCTCTGCAATTTCCGGAACTTCCTCAGATGCTGCCATCTTGCTCGTCCAGAAATCTCTCAATCGCTAAATGAAGGGTTCAATCAACGCTCTGCACAGGGCAAACAGATCTCGGTTCGGGATACTTATGGCACACCACAGCTTAATTCGCAAATGACCAAGTGTTGTTTGCGAGGCAACCCTTTGTATTTTATAGCATCTTTTGAATTCGAATTCAACCGTTCCCCTCAATCTGGTTCATTAATGCTCCCTTAGCGGCAAATTTTCCCAAATCTTGCCCATAAAGTGTGTCTTAATTGCCTGCCGCCCACTCCATTTGGTCTCAAGTCAAGCATCACATCATGAATAGTGACTACAACGGTCACTTTCCAACCAACCCACGCGGCAGCGCAACCCCCCTTGCGCGGTCGCAGACCTTGTGACACTTTGCTCTGCGTGCAGCTCCAACATTGCACATCTCCCGGGAAAAGTAGTTTATAGTCCCGCGCCTCCTTTCAACTGCCTGGAGTGCTAAGACTATTCTTTCCAAGGTTAGTCAGGTGGCCACGCCACCTGTATAGGGTTTCAACCAGTCATCCGTTACTTTTCCGAGAGACAATCTGCCTTTTATTTCTACTGGCTGCATCGCGCACTTTACCATCGGCATCATGCTATCATGGGTGATCCCTTTCGTAATATGCGGTCTAATCCAAGGCATCAGGTTGATCAACTCTCGACGATAGTCCCCAAATTCGTCAATGTAATCATGCATACCTTGTTTTATCACCCTGGTTTTCTTATCAAGAAAATATTTTTTTATTTCGTCCTCACACTTCTTGTCAACGTAATCATACGCACCCTATTTTATCACCCTGGTTTTCTTATCGAGAAAATCTTTCTTTATTTCGTCCTCATGCTTCTTGACTTCCTCTTCCACCAGAGCACTTTTCTCCCTTAATCACACCTTTTCTTTCATAAGTTCTTGGAGCCCAAAAGCACCCTTTCAGATTTCTTCCTCCGGTCCCAAGCGTTCTGCTTCGTTCATCTACGCGATCCCTTCCTCTAAAGCTCCGCGAGCTGTCATATCTATTGGTGCTGCTATGTGTGGACTAGGCATTTTATACTGGATGGAGATTATAGCATTCGCTCCATACTCCAGCATTAGAGGTGTCTGATTTGTTAGTTTCTTGCACGTTGTCCTATAAGCCCACAGAACTGCTAGTACGTGCAGGTCCCAATCAGTCCGCTGCGCCTTGTGTACCTTGTTCAGCGCTTCGTATACTTTGTTAAAGGCTTCTGCATGGATAACCTTCTACATGCTTGTTCCTTCCATACTCCATTGTTCCAACCAGAGGGGTCGTTCCTCCAATTTCCTTGCCCGCACATGCTTACTGACCGTGTCTCCTAATGCGAAGTCTGTGTTCATACGTGAAGGTTTTTTAAGATATGCTTGTATCCATCTGGACAGGTGCGCACGCGAATCGTTCCGTCTGGAAATATTGTCTATTAATCACATCTAAGGCTTCCTAAAATGCATGCGCATCATTCTCCTGCATTCGCGCCAGTCCTCAAAGCTTCCTTGGTGCATGCCCCACCACCTCGCGGGTGTAGCGCGCAGTACCCATTTCAAAGCCTCGAAGCATTGTTGTTCTAGCACCTCCCTTTCGAATCTATTCAGGAAGGCATCTACCTCGCTTAACCCATCATACGTAGGCATATCCCTTACCTCTGTTGATATGTAGTGCAACGATCTCATCATCATGTTACAGTTCAGCGTGGTTACCTCATGTAACCGGTTCTGCCATTGCTCTATCTCCTCATCAGAATCCGATGTACAGGAGCTTTCGCGCTCTCAAGAGATTCGTCCATCCACGGTGGGATTTACCCAGTCATGCTCTTGCACAGTTATCATGTAGATGCAGTCCAAGTCGTTATTGCTTTCATAGTCACGTACTGGCTCTATGTAGCGCGATTCTTTTGTAGGTTCCAAAGGTACTACTACGTGCAGAGACTTTTTCTCAAAAATCATCTTGCGCTTCTTCAAATTTATTACCACGTTCATGTTAGTGGCCCAATCTATCCCTAATAGCACAGGGTAGGGATTGTTACCATCAACAATCTCTATTACTTCAAAATCTGCCAGCACCCTTGCTCCTTCAATATCCACGGTGATTCCCTGCAATCTTCCCATAGGTAGGATCTTTTGCTGGTTCGCCATTCACAGTTGGATAGGAGACCATTGTAATGTAGGCCTTCCCATGCACTCCCATGTCTGCTTCAGTAGAATGTTCATGTCCGATCTTAGGTCCATAATCACTTGGTCCATCTCATATTCTCCAATCTACGCGATCAGTCTCATTTCTCTTCCCGTCCTCATTGCGTGCTTTCCAACCTTCCTGACTACGCTCGTTTCCCCTGGCGCGATCCTAGTGCATCTATTTAGGAGTTCTTGCAGTCCCTTTACAGCGTTGTTGTCACGCAGCAGATTCATGCATGTTTCCAGGAACGTCGTGAGCATCGATGGGTCCATTTCCGGCTCTGGTCTGTCTTTGCTTCCTAAAGTGGAGGCATCAACAAAGCTCTTCCTGGCTTCCATGAAGGTTTCCTTAGCGCGCTCCAAATCAAACTCTGGTTCTTTCGTCGGAGCCTTGTGAACCCAAGTACTATCTTCAGGCTACTTGCCCTTATCATCCCCTGTTGTAATTCCACTTCGGAGCACAATGTTCACATTAGGGTTTTCCTCGCACAGCTCAGACCTCATCATTTGCAGGTTCTGAGTTGGGGGAGGTTGGAGCACTCCTTTGTCGCGCAACCTTGCTATCAGTGTGGCATAATCCTCTGTCTCATGATCAAACAATGTATAATACAGGCATGATGGACACATCGGATCGTACAATCATGGGCATAATGTCCTGGCCCTCCGCAATTGTAACATATCAGCTGTCTACGAACTTTCCCAGGTCCTCCTCCATCTTGGCCTTATCCGCGTCCCTGAAATTTGGTTCACGCCATCCCTGCATTCTGGTCAAGGGGCTGCGTTTCGGCCTAAACTCTATAGGTGGGAGTCCTATCCATCATCAGTTCATAGCTTCTACATGTGCGTTCATCATGTCCCACTGATCTACAAAAATTACAGAACAGTTTTTGCGAACTCTACGTGCACTTCTTCAATAAGTGGCAATTTTCCGTAGCATGCTTTCCTCATATTTGACAAATCGCGCACCACAATGTAGGCACTGCGCTAGGTTCTACTTGTTCCTCTGGCCTCAACGACATTGGTCCTCCTCCCGCGAGGTAATTCATAAACACCAGGCAGTGGTCCTTGTCATGTCCCTGACCCTTGCATTTAACACACCATACCTTGTCGCGCACCACTGGGCGAGCTGTCCTATCCTGTTTCAGACTCTCCATTTCAAGGCACAAGTTTTTCAACTGCACATGGATCTATTGAACTCCCAGGTCAGGATCTTGTATCAGGGTCTCATGTAGTCTCATCATGATCTCCAAGGCCTTGACCTGAGTTGTTAGCTTCTGTTGTGACAACGCGTTCCTTAAATGCGGTGTTAGCGATCATACAAACCATTCGCGGTGTTGTCCATCCGTTAAATTCATATTAGCTTCACGAATTATGCACTTCATTCTCTGATCCAACTCCCAAGGAGTCTCACCTGGTAGCATCGTGATCTCCTTGAACCCAATGATCGACTGCGCCTCTGACTTCGGCCTGCTAAATTCTTTGTTTAGCGCAATTTGGATGTTTGCAATCCCTGCATTTGGATTGTCATTAGAATGCTTAATGTACCAGGTTAGCGTGCGATCCTGCAGAGCGCTGAAAAACGTTGCTTTCTTTATATTGTCACCTATAACTCCCTGTGCTTCCCACACATCTTTTATCAAAAACTGAAACAAATCCAGATCTTCATTTCCTACTCCCTTGAACACTGGCAACTTTATCATGCTTGCCATATTAACTCGTGGTGGTGGCGGAGGTGGTATGGGCGAAGATGGGGGTGAAGATGGTGAAACTGGCGGTGGTGTGGGTGGGGGTGGTATGCGCGGAATCCTTTGCCTTATCAGATTGATCGCACTTCTTGGTGAGACCTTCACAACCTCCTCTTCATTCTTTCACAGAGGTGAAATCAAGGGGCTAGTTTCTAGTTCTGTACTTCCTTCATTTCTGTAAATTCTCCCACTTCACATAGCCCCAAACATCAATGTATTCGCATAACCCATTTTTCACATAGTAGAATTTGAATCCAAGTGTTCAAAGACTTAACGTACTCACCTCGCGGTCCTTTGAGGAAGCGTCATTCTGCCTCGCTATAGCTGACTGAAGTATCTACCATGAACTCAATGATTAATCCTCCTATATTTCGATCGAGCCAGTGATCAACAGCACACTTGATCTTATCCTCCGATGCTTCCAATCTGCGCACCAACTCTGGGGTCCACAAAATAGGTCTATCGAGCTTGCACCTTCCTTGGCTATCTGCTAGCTTCGTGATCCACTCGTACAACTTAGTAGGAAAAGATGTGAAGAAAATTTCATGGATCTCTGTGTATAGGTAGCAGTCTAACCACTCTTCTTTTGATAGTCGCAGATTCTTGTTTTCCTGCGCCACGAACTCTAAATCTTTCTATCCAACCAATCTTCAATTTCTTTCTTAGTTGGATTCCAGTAATACGACATCAGACATCTCTATGTAGATCCCGGTCCTGACAATGGAACCATTTGTTGGCTTGTTGGGGCCTAACCCAGGTTCAGAGTTAATTAGCCAAACAAATCTTTGTACCACTGGCCCTTTTAGCAACAGTCTGCGGAGCACAGACTGAGGTCTCACCCGAATTAGTATGGGGGGGTGGTGGAACCACGTTTCCACACCCTTGAGATGTCTGAGGGGTGGATTTGGTCCAACTATGAGTCCCTTCACATAGGTTACTTCACGTACTTCCCTGGCCTTCACGCCTCGATATAACCACCTTCGCACAGCCCTAACCAGGGGCTATGGGGCTTCCGCGCTGCTAGAGCATCGATCTACACTATTCCTCTAAGTCATGCCCGCGATCTTACCTTACTTCTTATAACAATTAGTTATCTTTGTGTAAACATACGTCTTATATTATATTTACTCATTCAGCACATTCACATGAGTTCGTGCAGTAAATAAAAAATAAACTTGTTATTCATACCCAATAATTCATAAATAGGAAAAGACACACAGAAATATGGTAAAACTTCTCTTTATTAATCCTTCCAATGGTTACAGACTCGACCCGCCCTACGCACTCAGCTGCAGGGGTCCGCGCACTCAGTTGCGGACTACTAGGCCTTTGCGCACTCAGCTGCAGAACCTTCTCCTATTCTATGACCCAAAGACACAACTTACACTTCAACTTTGTGCTTATATTTCGTCTATTAGATTCATGTCTCGCTTACACTTAGGGCCTCGCTTTATTTATACAATCCCATGGTTTGCGGACCATGGGTATATCTTTGATCTGAAAATCACTCGTGAGTGACCTCAGTTAATTAATTAATGAATGAAGGTATTATAGACTCATGTGTTGGTGTGTGTCTATGTTATCTTAGGCAACAGATCGATAATATTGAAAAATACACAGACACTAGAAAATGGAAAACAGTAAGAGAAACACAGTAAGAAAATACAAGAACACAACAAATTAATAAGGAGTTCACCCAATCCTCTTGGGCTACGTCTCCGGTCCAGCTTTCAGTGGTGGCCTTCTTTTATTGTGTCTTAAAGCAGAGTCTTTACAATGAGGAGCTCAAATTGAGTCTCCTGAAACAGATGATGCTTAGTAGGGTGGTTCTTGGATCCCCCAAGCCACTAGAGTGCACAGACTCTTTCTTACCAAGTCTCGACCTCAACTGGTCTTGATGGGATGAGTCCAATTTGGTACTCAGTTCCTGACAGATATCCTCACAGGGATTGCTTGAACCTCTCAAGCCTTCTGTCTGCTTGATGCTGCCTCAGCTCTGCAAGTCAGCTCGGCTCTCTACGTCTACTTTTGTCTCTTCTGTCTCCTTCTTCACTGTTCTCTTCTTTCTGATAGTGCTTCCCTCTCCTCTTCTGTCTCACCTGTCTTTGTTCTCTATCTGTTCATGGCTTAAAGCCAATATGTCTCATGACTGTTCGTTTCCTCTTCCTCCCCTTTAGATCGCCTGCTACTATTCGCTTGGAGTTCTTTGCCTCTGCATCATCGCCATTATGAACGTCTCACAGGGAAGTGGCCACTTGTCCTCTCACGAATTGCGCCAGCTCTCCCTCAAATGGTTCGGTATTTCAGTTACTCTGTGTAATGATTCATCCGCCAACTCAGCGGTCAAATCGGATTTCAGACTTTTATATGCCATCACTTAATTCTCCCTCTAGATCTCGTTTCCCACCGAGCGCAATCTCTGCCATTAGATCTGGGGCCTCCAGATCCTACGATTATCGCTCATATCGCGCGGTTGACTTGCTCGGACATTAGCCCGCGAAGAGAGGCGGTTTTCTCTCTCATCTGCCGAACACGCATCATTCGCTGTATGGCATCGCTAGGTCTCCTGACAATTCCGCTTACCGCCCAAAACGCCTCCGATATTCCACCGGTTTTGGAGCGCGGGACCCGCCGTTCGCTTTAGCGCTTTTCCCATGGTTTTCGGCGTTCCTTGTGACCGAGCGCTAGGGGCCTTTCCATTTCGATGGGTTTTGCTTAGCGCTAATCGCGCATAAAAAACGGTCTCCGGTTTCCGATCCGGACTTCCTAACTGCTAGTTTACGCCCTACACAGTCTCCATGGGCCTTGGTCAGCGTGCTTTAACCAAGGTCCTCATTGTTCCTTGCTGGATACAAACTGCCACTGTCCAGAGGTCCTTCCTGATAGCTAGCTCATTTTCCACAAGTTTTTGAAGTCTGTCCTGATTTGATACAGTCATAACACTTTGATAATTTTCATGGATCATATTCGGATCATGGCCTTCCTACTGAAAAAGCTTTTGGACCACCAAAATTTAGTTTTCAAGCATCGACTAAGTGAGGGTACAATTGTCTCACTTGTCCAATCTCTATCCACTTTGCACTGCTCGGCTTTGAACCCTTGAGCCCAATTCTGATGTACTCAACATCTCCCTTGCACATCTTCCTCACCTTCCTGTCCAGAAATGTGTCTTCCCGCAACTCATTGAGATATTCAGGTAACAGGTCATCAATAGAAGGCAATTGACTCTGCTCATTGGGATCCTCAATTAGTGAAGGTTCAAATAGCCTCAATCAATCTGCATTTATGACTGAGTATATGTGCATGTAAGCTGGTAGATTAAGGCGAAAAGCATTCTCACCAATTTTCTCAAGTATCTTGAAAGTTCCATACCTGATAGGATTTAGCTTTTTACCTTCACCTTGCATTCTGTCCTTGCTAATGTACAACCAAAATTGGTCTCCAACTTGGAAACTATGCTCCATCTGATGCTTATCATGCTTGGCCTTGTATTTGGCCTGGCTCTTTTCCAGATGTTCCTATACTGCCTGGTGGATCTCTTGGATTTGTTCAATGAACCTAGTTGCCCTGTCCACATCATTGTGTCCCTCAACTGTGGTGTCTTTACCAAAGACAAAATCCAAAGGTGACCTTGGTGTGAAACCAAAACAGGTCTCAAAAGGAGATCTGTGTGTAGAAGAATGTTTGGCTCTGTTGTAAGCATGCTGCACATAACATGAATGTTCATCCCAAAGCTTAAGATGTTTGTTGCAATATCCCCTGAGTAACTAGATCAATGTCCTGTTAACTACTTTTGTCTGGCCATCAATTTTTGGATGAAAAGTTATGCTTTTCTTTAGTTTGTTGTCCATCAGTTCCCATAGACTTGACCAAAAATTCTCCACAAATCGAGTGGCTCGATCAGATACAATGGAAGTAGGTAATCCAAAATGAACCCATACATGTTGAAAGAACAGTTTTGCAGTTTTCTCAGTTGTAATTTGTTTATTACAAGGTATCAAAATACACATTTTACTGAACCTATCCACAACAACATACAAATAATCATGACCTTTCCTAGATTTAGGCAGTCCTCCAACAAAATCAATGGAAACACTTTCCCAAGGGTGAGAAGGAACTGGTAATGGAGTGTACAAGCCTAGTTTTCTATTGCTGGGCTTGCTTTTAGCACACATAGTACACCCTCTTACATATCTAGAAACTGTCTCATTCATTTTTGGCCAATAACAAAATCTTTGTCGCTATGCAACTGTTTTTCTTACCCCAAAGTGACCTGATATTAGAAAAGTGTGTGCTTCTTGAATTATCTTTACTCTTTCAATTTGTGGAATGCATAACTTCCCACGATGATACAGGAGTCGGTCCTTTACATGATAATCCAGTTCTTCTACTCATTTGCCTTGACTTAAAGTTGCATATACATCTTTGAAATCTATATCTTGAGCATATTGTTCAATGTAGCTTTCATGTAACATAGAATTATGCTTAAGTATAGTAGATGCATTTATAATGGGTCTAGATAACATATCTGCAACTTTATTGTGTATGCCCCTTGTATATCTGATGACTAAATGAAAATGTTGTAGAAAACCCATCCATCTATAGTGCCTTGATTGCTACAACTTAGTTGGGGAGTGTAGGTATTGAAGTGGTTGATGATCAGTATGTATTACTGTCTCTTTTCCCATTAAGTAATGTTTCCACTTTTTCACACTTTGTACTAATGCATACAATTCTTTATCATATGTAGGATCGTTAACTACTGCAGAATTAAATGTCTCAGAATGATAACATATGGGTTTACCATGCTGTGTCAACACTGCTCCCATGGCATAGTCTCTGGCATCCATTTGGATCTCAAATGGTCTTTGAAGATTAGGCAGTGCTAGTACAGGTGCTGTACTAATCTTTTCTATCAAGGTGTCGGAGGCTTTCTGTTGTTTGCCTCCCCACTGAAACACCTTGTTCAATCCTGTCAAAGCATGTAAGGGAGCTACAATAAAGGAAAAGTTAGAAATGAACTTTCCCCAATATTGTGCTACTCCTAAGAAGCTTCTAACTTCTGTAGCAGATTTGGGTTTAGGCCAGTTCAAAATGACTGCCACTTTAGAGGGATCTATCTTCAATTCACCACCCCCTACTATATGTCCCAAATAATTAAGAGATGTTTTGCCAAATTCACATTTTGAGAGTTTAACATAAAATTTTTCTCTTTTCAAAACATCTAGTGTCTGCTTAACATGCTTTATATGTTCTTCCCATGTTTTTCTAAATATCAGAATGTCATCCAGATACACAATAACAAAATCATCAAGAAAAGGTCTGAGTACATCATTCATTAATCTCATGAAAGTAACAGGAGCATTAGTTAAGCCAAAAGGCATAACTAACCACTCATAAAATCCCTGCTTTGTTTTGAAAGCAATTTTCCATGCATCTTGTTCTGCCACTTTGACCTGATGATATCCACTATGCAAGTCTAACTTGGAAAAATAAACAGCTTCTTTCAATTGATCTAAAAGATCATCTATGCGAGGAAGGGGATAACGATTTTTTATTGTTATCTTATTCAGTGCTCGGTAATCAATGCACATTCTCCACGAGCCATCTTTCTTTCTCACCAAAATGATTGGTGACCCACATGGTGATGTGCTAGGTCTGATGAACCCTTTCTCGAGCAACTCTTGCACCTGCTTCTTGATTTCAGCATTCTCTAAAGTGGACAACCTGTACATTCCAATGTTAGGCAATGGAGCATCTTGCTGCAAAATAATATCATGTACTATTTCCTTTTTGGGTGGAAAACCTTTAGGTTCTTGAAACAAGATATCATACTCTGAAACAACTTTTTCTAAATCAGCTTGTTGTTTAGCATTACAGCCCTCAAATACATTGGTTTTATCAAGTTTCTTTTCCTTTACAACCATCAGTAAGAATTGTTTGCATGAATTTATCATTCGTTTCATACGCCCTGAGTTTATGAGAGTATAATTATTCTTGAGCTTATGAGCTCTTACAAAGTATTTGATTCCATCTTTAACAAGTAGATACCTTTTCTTAGCTCTACAGAAGATAGCTTTTCTGTCATACAAGTAAGGACTTCCTAAAACAATTCCACATATATCCAAAGGAATTATGTCTAACTCAACCTCATCTACAAATGATGACCCAAAAGAAAACTTGAGTTTGCATTGTCTAGTCACTTGTAGTTGTGCTTTATCATTTAACCATCCTATTGGGTATGGTTTCTTGTGAGGTGTAGTCACTAATCCCAACTTCTTTACAATTGCTTTAGAAATTAAATTTACTTGTGAGCCACTATCAAACAAGGTATCAATCTTTTGATGTTTGGAAATAACTCGAATGTGGAAAAGCTCATGTCTTTTTCTCTCATTTTCTTCATTGATAGTAGATTGTGCAGAATTACTAGTAGATGCTTCAGAATTCTTACCTTTTATACCTGTCGCTGCAATAGTTGTTTCATCCCCTGAGTCTGACCCCAAATCTTTCTGAATAGTTGCAGCAGTCTTCTTATTCTTACCCTTGAACTTCTTAGGTCTCAGCTCCGGATGTAGAATCCAACAGTGCTCATCATCATGCCCATCCTTCTTATAGTGAGTGCATGAAGACTTGCTCTTTTGTGTAGTGTTAGCCTTCCTTGCTTTCCATTTCTGCTTTCTTTTCTCCTTATTCTTGCTTGCAGTGGGTTGGGATGATCCCCCAACTTCTGGACTTCCATTCTTTCCTCTAGCTTCTAGATGAGTAGCTTGTACAGATACCTCATCTATACTAGTGGGATTAAACATGAGGATAGTGTGCCTCATGTAGTTGTGTAGACCACAAATGTACTTCGATAGAGTCTCAGGTGAGTCTAATGAGATTCATAGAATCAATGCTCTCTTCCTAAATTCTTGGGTGTATCCTTGTACACTTTTCCCTTTCAACTGTCAAAGAGTTTGCCAGCTCATCATGGCTTGCTGCATGTAGGCCAATGGATAGAACTGCTTTTTTATTGCAGAAACAAATTCACTCCAGACAGAAATGGTCTTACCATGTCTTTTCATGTCAGCTTGGGTCCTGCCTTCCCACCAAACCAAGGCAGTGCCTCCAAGGCACAGGCTTTCCAGCTAAATCTTGCTCTTGTTTGAATCAATACTTTGCACTCTGCAATAAACATCAATTTGTCTAATCCAATTGTCCAGCTTTTCTGCATTCAACTCTCCATCATATATAGGTAAATCAAATTTAACATCTAGTTTAATCAAAGATGCCTTCTTTTTATGTTCAGGGCTATTAGGAGGTGTGAGAAAGCTTTCTTCTTTCCCTTTGCCTTTTGAGTGGTCATGAAGGAAAGACTCTTCTTCTCCTTTATCTTGTTTGAAGCCTGATGAATCTTCATCCTTGTGTTTACTAAAGTCCTTATACATTTCCTCTACCATGTACTTTATGGCCAGGAAACTATCTATGAATTGAGGGCCTGACCCCATAGAACCTTCCTCTGACATTGTCTTCCTAGGATAGACTCTCCCAATTTCAGGATTAGTTTCGACCAACTCTCCTTCTCCTAATTTGAGCTTTGATCTAATTAGCATTCAATAGCTAAACCCAACACAAGCTTGTCTAACCTTAACAGCCTAGAGCTCTGATACCACTTGATCTGAAAATCACTTGTGAGTGACCTCAGTTAATTAATTAATGAATGAAGGTATTACAGACTCATGTGTTGGTGTGTGTCTATGTTATCTTAGGCAATGGATCAATAAGATTGCAAAATACATAGACACTGGAAAATGGAAAACAGTAAGAGAAACATAGTAAGCAAATACAAGAACACAACAAATTAATAAGGAGTTCACCCAATCCTCCTGGGCTACGTCTCTGGTCCAGCTTTCAGTGGTGGCCTTCTTTTATTGTGTCTTAAAGTAGAGTCTTTACAACGAGGAGCTCAAATTGAGTCTCCTGAAATAGATGATGCTTAGTAGGGTGGTTCTTGGATCCCCCAAGCCACTAGAGTGCACAGACTCTCCCTTACCAAGTCTCGACCTCAACTGGTCTTGATGGGATGAGTCCAATTTGGTACTCAGTTCCTGACAGATATCCTCACAGGGATTGCTTGAACCTCTCAAGCCTTCTGTCTGCTCGATGCTGCCTCAGCTCTGCAGGTCAGCTCGGCTCTCTGCATCTGCTTCTATCTCTTCTGTCTCCTTCTTCACTGTTCTCTTCTTTCTGATAGTGCTTCCCTCTCCTCTTCTGTCTTGCCTATCTTTGTTCTCTATCTGTTCATGGCTTAAAACCAATACATCTCATGACTGTTCATTTCCTCTTTCACCCCTTCAGATCACCTACTATTGTTCGCTTGGAGTTCCCTGCCTCTGCGTCAACGCCACTATGTAACGTCTCATAGGGAAGTGGCCACTTGTCCTCTCATGAACTGCACCAGCTCTTCCTCAAATGGTTTGGTATTTTGGTTACTCTGTGTAATGATTCATCCGCCAACTTAGCGGTCAAATCGAACTTCAGACTTTTATATGCTGTCACTTAATTCTCCCTCCAGATCCGGTTTCCCATCGGGCGCAATATCTGCCGTTAGATCTGGGGCCTCCAGATACTACAGTTATCGCTCATATCGTGCGGTTGAATTGCTCAGATGTTAGCCCGCGATGAGAGGCGGTTTTCTCTCTCATCCACCGGACACACATCATTCGTTGTATGGCATCACTAGGTCTCCTGACAATTCTGCTTACCTCCCAAAACGCCTCCGATATTCCACCGGTTTTGGAGCACGGGACCCGCCTTTCGCTTTAGCACTTTTCCCACGGTTTTCGACTTTCCTTGTGACTGAGTGCTCGGGGCCTTTTCATTTTGAGGGGTTTTGCCTAGCGATGCACGATTACAACCTCCATTTTCTGATCCAGACTTCCTAACTGCTATTTTGCGCCCTGTGCGGTCTCCATGGGCCTCAGTAAGCGCGCTTTGATCGAGATTCGCGTCGTTCCTTGCTGTCCAGAGGTCCTTCTTGATAGCTCATTGTCCACAAGTTTTTGAAGTCTGTCCTGATTTGATACAGTCATAACACTTTGATAATTTTCATGGATTCAATTCGGATCAATCTTTCAAACTGACATTACATTACAAAAACAAGGGTTGACAACCCTATGACTCTATTATGACTTCGCACTCCGCGCCCATAATTCACGGAGTCCTTACAATGGATTTAGTCAAAACTTGGGCTTTAAGCCCTAAAACATGCCTTAGGGGGATTCCATGCCCAACATCATATATTTGAAGGAATTTTGTCTACAATAGATCAACTCAAGTGCTCTTGTAAAATGTATAGTTGGTAGTCCTCTCAAAGACCTTTCCAATGGTATATGACTCTTGGTAAAACTCCCAGGGCATAAGGGGTTATGGTGGTTTGAAGTAAGGGAGGGTTCCAAGCCTCTTGGTTTCACAAAATTCCAAATTACGAACCTCATCCCCTATTAACTATCGAACTCACAAGGGGTCCCCACAATTTATGTGGACTATTGGATCAAAAGCGAATGAGATTAAGTCATGGCGTGCATTGAGGAAGGTACATAGGAAAGCGAAAAATTGTAGACCCCCCTCTATTAACGGTCAAGCATACATAGGATAGAGCAATTAATATGAACTGTTCATAAAGTGAAGGAGAAATTAATCAAAAGTTAAGCAAGTTGGAAGGTGTGCTGAAACTATGAACAAGCGGACCTAACAGAAGGAGCGGATGGCTAATAAAGATGTGAAATGTAAAATTTTTTGTCAATCAATGGATGTTGTGTCATGCTAGGTTAAGTCAAGGACTTGTGAAGTCGATGGTGCAACTAATAGGGAGTGGGACAAAAAACCTTTCCATCACTGGTAAATGATGTAAATTCAAAGTCCTAGCCATTTTAAATTAATGAAGGAATTCGCTGAAAAACACCAGACCCTGGATATTTCCTACATACAAGTAGTGATGTGGCAAGTGACTGATGGTTGAATTATATTGGTGGACTTGAAAGATGTGGTAGCCAATTTTCAGGGAAACTTAGCAAGATGATGATGTGGCATAATGTGCCCAGGGCACATGGCATATAAATTTGGCACTTAGGGGTGCCCAAGTGGTCCTTTTCTAGGTGACATATGGAACCACTCACATGGTGACATGTGGCAGTGTGATGATGAGTATGATGGCTGGCGCGACATGTCATTGCAATGTAGTAGGTCAATAAAAGGGTTCGCAAAGGTGCATATTTAGAAATATCCACAGTTGACAGACTTAGGGAGACAGAGATATTTCCATTACCGAATAGAGAACTTCATGGAACACTACAAAGATGAGGTTGAAGTGATTTGCAAAAGGTGGGCACAATGGCATGGTGCTACGATAGAAAGACTCTGCAAAATAGAAAATCCTCTGTCAATAGTAGTACATGTTTCACAACATGCCCCAAGAGTTAGGATGGAGTGGGGTTATGATAAGTTGGTGGATGTCACTGCAAGACAAAGTCCACTAGACAAAAACCTCATCGACGTGGAAAATAACATAAAATCTAAGCCCCTAGCACTTTTGGATAAATGCAGGAAAACATTTCAAAACATCATCCCCATGAATTCCTCCATACTTGTGACAAGTGGCTAACAGTTGGTGGTAACTCAACATAAAGACGTGGCCTAGAAATAAAGTGACATGGGTCATATTGGTGGTATTGACGTGGATGGAAAAATGACATGGCACCTTGGTAGCATGACACGTGGTAGGTGGAAATGGCCCTTTTGGCTGACACATGGCACCACTTAGAGACTACCATGTGGCAATGATAACATTAATGGGTGACATGGATGATGACCTAACATATCCTCGGGATTCATGCTAGGGGATTTTTTTTAAAGGTTTGGCAATATAAAGCTATTTGGGCCTCCAGGCTATTTGCATAAGAACCTTTGGTGGTTAGGCACAGTTCTAGACTTCAAGCACATAAAGCCTAGGTGTTGAAGGTTAAGGGAGGGAAGGTATTAAACTACGATGGAGCCAAGCACCCTCTGTGCGTAGGCGGTTGATCCCGAGTATCAAGTCATATGCACCAAGAACTAAAGTTTAAGGGCATGACACATTTCAAATTTGGCATTCTGAATGCCAAAATACAATTAGTGGAAGTTGAAGGAAAAACAGAGATTCTGGCTATGATGACTAGGTTCAACTAAAATAGTCCACCAAATTTAATGCTAAGAAATCAAAGTTAGAATTATAGGAGTAGATTATGTTCATTAATATAAGCTCCTCCCAGAGCTATGAAACAATTAATGAAGTCTCTCTTCAATTTGTGTGTGAGTAAATGAAGTTAATTTCAGGCTTTGTGAGATGTACGGAAGTTCTTCCTTGAGTTGTGTGTGAATTAATGCAATTATTGTTTCAAGCCATGTGTGAATAACTAATTTGAAAAAAATTCTATTGTAATGAGTGATTAGTGGGGGAATTTTAATGACCCATCTCGAATTATGTACAAATGGAATATTAGGATGCATACGAGGCATGCATATGATAGCTACATATGCATGCAATGCACTAGTATACGTACTAGTTGTTATTGAAAATGTTTAAGTATAGGGTAATGAAATGATTTGTGAAGTCAATACCTAACTCACTAGAGTATGATGAATATGTCGAGCGCGGTACTTAATATGTATACCACCATTATACTATATAATTAATACGTTTTTTGATATAGTAGATATAAAAGATTATAAACTAAATTAATGACGATTTAATTATAGATGAATGAGTTAATATAATTACTAATTAAATAAAACTATTAAATAAACACATTTATTGCTCTAATTAAATAAATCTATTAAATATCAATAAAAGATATTTTGGTAGCATGACAATTATCCTTCCTCTGTTGAAATTGTGATCCAAATATTTTATTTAATAATACTCCGGTGTTAGTTTAAAATAAATAAATAAAATTGTTTTATATGGTACTTAACTTAGTCATTTGTTAATTGTAGATATCCATATCATGTCCTAAATTTTGATATTTAGAAATAGGATATAAAGATATGTCTAATAAATTTGCAATCAACATATATTTAAAAGAGTTGGTGAACCGACTCAATTTAATTAAATTGGATATGGTGCTTAATATTATAGTATAAATATTATTGGGGACCGCCTCAAAAGAAAATATCATTAAAGCCATTCATGACCAACAATGCAAGAAAAGGATAATTTAATAATAACAAAAATATTGATGTTGAAAGGGTGGGTTTTGGAGATATAAGGAGAAGCAAAGGAGGTAAAAGGGGGGGAGAAAATTGCGGGGAAATCTGGAGGAAAGGAACAGGCTGCGTAAGGGAATGAGCAGAACAAATCAGTGGGATGAGCCTGGGGCTTGAGTCTTAACAAATAAATTTGGAAAATCGAGTAAATTTTTATTGGAGTTTAGGGCATGGGGGTTGGAAGACTTCAATGTTGAAGTTTTCTAGGTCTAGGAACCAGCTAGGTTGATCATAGATAGGTTGGGAGGAAATGGTTGGTTTGGTTGCAGGCACAACAACAGACTAGAAATGTTTTCAAATGGGTTTCCAGGTATTTTTCTACATTTTATTGTTAAAATATGATTAAATTGAATGTCTCTACATTTTATTGTTAAATTCTAGTTAAATTGAATGTATGAGTAAATTTCAAGTTAAATTCTGGTTAAATTGAATGTCTGAGTAAATTTCAAAGTCTAGTATAATTTTAGGAATTATCTGTTTAATTGTTTGAGGTGTTAAAGGAATTTAGTTAGACTAAATTGAAGTGTAAGTTGTTGTGCCATGAGTGTGTAATGAGTGAACTCTAAGTAGAAAGAAAATAAGTTGTTGAAGTGTAGAGGAAGGCCAAGAGCTAAGAGGGTCGAGTGTTTGAATGGGGTTGAGCATGGTGGAGGCTGAGTAAGATGGATAATTGGCTATTGTTATATATCTTAAGTTGTTATAAGAGTCTGCGAGGGCTAAACAATCCTAAAGAGTGGGGACATTGAGTTGTATTGTATGATATCAAGTTGAGTGAGAGTTGAAGCACACAAAGAGTAGCAAGTTTAATATGAATAATGCACCTATGGATCTTAGTTTGAAAATTAATGAAATAGAGTTCTGCATCGTTCAATTGGTTGGTGCCTGCAAATTACAGAGTTGGTTCTTCCTTTAGGTGGGTGCCTGAGAAACAACTTGGGGGTTAGTGCCTCTTGCATGTAGTGGCTTGCAAATTAGGGAGTTGGTGCTTCATGCAAGTTGGTGCTAGTAAAACAACTAAGGGAGTTGGTGCTTCCTACTAGTTGGTGCCAACAAAACAAAAATGGGGGTTGGTACCTCCTATGAGTGGTTTCTCACAAAACTTGATGTAATCAGAAGTGGTTGCTTAAGATTTACATCATAACAAAACAAGATTTTTGGTTTTCTCCCTTTATGGGTTTCCACGTACATTTGGTTTGTCTATGTGTTACATTTGTATATGATGTTACTGTGTCGTTCATGTGTTTACTTATGATGTTGCTTACATGATTGATTACTAAATGAATTGGAATTCTAAATTGGCAATAATTGTTAATATTGGCCATAACACTGATTCACTTCACCTCTCAGTATTATCTTAGTTTCCAACATAACAATCATTAAGGACAATAACAATTAAAGCATCATAGTTGTGAATCATATCTAATGTTAAGGGCACAATAATACTTCACACAAAATCCACCTTCAAATATCTAACTAAATTAGGACTTGTAAACAAGTTGCCTCACTTATAGTAGGGATGATTAGGTCAACAACCCTATTAGGTGTTTCTAGCCCCCAAACGGACTGAAATGTCACGGTCAGCCCATCAATCCATAGGTGTGTATGATAATGATGGTTAAGGAGTGGGAAAGAATTTAAGGCAAGTTCCACAACCATGTGACCAATTGATGGGGGTCCAACATCATTAGTGTATTGATGTAAGGAGGGATAAAATGCAGAGGCATGGTTTACCCCTTTCCTCGGCCTGCTTTTTCCACCCCTCTCGTACACCTTTTACTTTTAATGATTTGTCTTTTATTTGGTGCATAGCTTAGAATCCCAATATTACTTTTGTATCTCAATACTGCTTTAAGATGTAGTGATTTTCTCACTTATCAGGGTTGGGACTTTCAAGAGTTCCTTTCTTTAGATGAAGCATTAAATTATTGACGAACTAGGTGATGGCTAATGAGGGGGTTAGAGCTCATGCTAGGATTTTTCCCACATAGTAAATAATATATCAACCATCTTTCTCATTTTACATTTTATTTCATTGTGGCTTTATATGTTTTTAACTTTCTTATAGTTGCATTAACCTTCGAGGCCAAGTTTCTAGGCCTTGACTCAATAATGTGGATGAAGGGTGCCAATCCCAATGACTAATGACTATCAATCTGAAGCATGGAGATGGATAATAGGGAGAGATGGAGAGTGATAAGTATGGATTATCTTGGACACACAACGTCAATCAGTGCTTCCCAAGTAGTTATTGTCCTAAACCCTTAGGCCTTAAAGGAGTTCTCACTTGACTAGTGTCAAATACTAACCTCCTAGATCCTATGGAGGTCTTTTTAGTGTGCATAAAACTATATTGCACCTGCAGAGGTACTTTTTTTGGCCTTCCACATAGAAACAAGTGGAAAATCACATCCATAGATGTGCGTAAGCTTGCCCTGAAGTGTGGGAAAAAGAATACAAATTAGTCAATCATCTAGTTTTCCCGTGATCCATATTAGTATGCCCATAATATTAAAATTTTAAATGAAAGCATATGATTGCAAGAATGGTTAATATACTTGTCGATAGATTACCCACCTTCATTCAAGAAGAAATGCCAAATGTGAGAGAGATCTAACCAGAGAAATAATATGATAATACTACCATAATGTTATGTGTTGATCATCATAGGGCTATCGGTTGGATGGCTGTTTTAAGAGGAGAAAAACTTTCTGCTAGGGTTTACCCACTTTTTGGTGGGTAACAAGAATCCCCATCATTAGTAGCCCCTTTTGCCTCCTCATCTTGCCTCTACCTTGATCCTCACGGGACTTAAGTACTAGTGCTTGGTGCTACTTACAAACCCAAGTCCATCCAACCCATTGTTATTCAAGTTAATGTTAGATTGAGGATCATACAAAAAGCTCTAATGTCATTCATTAAAGAGACATGCAAATTTATTGCAAATAGAAATAGTTCTCCAATTACATGGGTTGTTAGTTTTCCCAACGAACTAACGGTTACATACCTAGTTACTATTTACCATAATCCTAGACAATTAAGGTGTCTAACATTCCCCCCCTTCATATGAATACGTGTTTGTGAGCCCTAGCATCATTCTTAACTTCTTAAAATTTTCTCTTCCAAGTGGTTTGGTGAAGATGTTTGCAATTTTCTCAACTGTGGAATGATGTTTTAAATTAATTGTTTTTGCCTCTACATGGTATCTAATCAAATGATACTTAGTATTTATGTGTTTAATTCGACCAAGTAATCTAGGTGATCTAGGGGATCAAAATATGCTCAAAAATCAAAGTGCTCAGAATCACCAGAAACTAGTGCCAAATCATAGATTTCATTGTTATGATTCCAATGATGCTTGAATCTCTTCAATCCAACATTGTAATTGAAAGTTATCACGTTATGAAGTTTTTGGAAAACAACTAAAAAGTCAACTTGTAGGGTTGACTAGGTTGCTAACAAGGCATACTGTACAGGTGACATGGCGCTGACGTCAATAGGTGATTGTGCATGTAGGGTGGATAGGTGGACCAATCACGTGCTGACACGTGGCAAGTTGTACAGGCTATGTTGGTAGATTTATATTTGTGGTTGAGTTTTGGTCATACCAATCATGAGGCACCACGTGGCCCAAAGGGAGGGTACCATGTGGCCCTAGGGATTTGTGTCAAATCTTTTTTAGGTCAGTCAACCAACCTAGTGAGAATTTGACCCTGAGACCTCTGGCGAACTAACCAACCAATCCACCAATGTGCCATGTTATTGCTTGTTATATGTATGTCGAATGGTTGTATTTAATGTGCTATGGTCAGAGGTTTGGGGGGAGGGGTCGGCTCAGTGGGCTCACCCGACCAACCCTGGCCCCGATTGTATGGCACCCCATGTGAGTTTGGCAAGCGGAAAGCTAAGTGGGGGTCAGGTGGTAAGCCCTAGTATTGATCACATTCAAACCCCATGACCATAGGAGAAGGGCTTGGAAGCCGGGGTGGGCACGTGGCCCAACCCCGAGCCACATGGATACCATATGCCTATGGAAAAAGTAGAGGGGCCAATGCATGGCACCTAGCCCATGGTCCCATAATTAACCTCATGACTAGGTGTTAGGTGGTGGGGCATGTGTCCCTTGGCCCGCACTCCCCACTCACATGCATGTGCCACATGACCGTGACCTAGGCATTAAACTTTGAGCACGAGCAGGCATTTTAAACTAGAAACAAAATGCACCAATCATGGCAGGAATTGCACCGATCCCAAGTGAAATTGTCGCCCAACAGACCTGTCAAAGGACAAGTTCTTTGCCTGGTTAGCGAGTTTTGTCATTTTGCAGGCCAAATAGTAGAGAAATGAACCAGGAGGCCTAACTTGGTCATTTTTTAGTCTTTTTGAGCCCAAGAAGAGCTTACACAGGACTTTTTGGGTGTTCTGGACACAATGGTAGCATTGTTTTTGTGATTTAATCATTGCATGTTAAACAATTTACAGAGCCAAGTCCTTTTGTGGTGTAGACAAAGAATGTTTTTGGCTTTTTTTAGGCCATATGGAGACCTTTTTGGGACAAAAAGAGCCTAGAAAGGGGTTTTCAAGCCTCCTAGATGCATTTGCAGAATTTGTTTCTTCATTAGAGTAGCCAACTTTTCAGTCTATTCTCAGTATGATTCTGGGAAAATACCATTTTGACACTTAATTATGAATCAGTTGAATTTGTGCTTGCATTTTTATCTCAAAATGACTACGAGGACCTGTTGCTACATTTAGTGAGAGAGTCCTTTTCTTTTGACACCATCATTTCTTTGAAAAAGGTAGTCAACTTGTGAGCGAGAGTTCTCTGAAGGATAATGTTTTTTTGAAGGAGAAACAAGTGCCTCTCCAGAAGGAGGTTTACTCTATGAACCAAAGATTTGTAATGTACTCTTTTTGTTGTTGAGATCAATAAAGTGACCTAGCCATTGGAGCAAGGCCCGAAGATGTAGCCTAGGAGGGGTGAACTTCGTTATCACTTGGTTGTTCTCTTCTTCATTTTTACCATGTTGGATTTCATATGATTTTGTTTCATCTTTAAGTTCAATTAAAATTAAATATTCACAGTTGACCAAGTTACGAACTAAGTGACCATTTGAAGACCCAAATTTTTAAAAACTTGTAAAGTGTCAAAGGATGATTGGTTTTCATGTCACTAGTATCAGAGCAGGTTCTAACCAGATTGTAAGCATGGGTGAAAGTTTGCGGCATGCAGGAATCCTAGAACTAGAGGAGATGAATTCCTCTCTCCAAGTGGAGAACATGGAACTAGTAAGATTGCTCGAGGTAGTAGAGGATGTGGAGAAGAAATTGTGCCTGATGTTACAGAATGTCATTGAAAAGAAAACTGGGAAATGTTCAGCTACCGAAGATTCCCCCAAGACTCGACAAGTTTGTGGTCATGGGATGACTGATGCTTATACCCTTTGTCAATTTAAGAAATATTCTTATATGTTAAATCACAAGAGTGGTTTTCTTGAATATTCATCTACCACTTCATCTACAAAAGAGAAGGAGGAGATGGCTAAGCTTCAGGAAGAGGACCAAGAGTCGCAAGAAGAAAAGGAGGTAAAATATACTTCATGTTCAAACCATTCTCTCAACAATGATAATGCTTCTTTTGCATCATTTGAGAAACATACCAAGGGTATTGGTATGAAATTGTTGACCAAAATGGGATACAATGGTATGAGGCTTGGAATCCATAGTCACAGAATCATTAATCCTATTGAGGTGAGACTACAACCTCAGCATGAAGGATTGGGATATGTTCAAGAAGAAGTTGGAGAATGCTCCAAAATTTCAAATTCAAGGAATTCTTCAAGTGTGAAATTTGTGAAGAAAGAACTCTTGCAAGTTGAAGGAGTATCATATCATGATGATGACATTGATGGAAAAACATATCCAAAGAGAGATGAGTGCTTCAAAGGAAGAACTAATTCAAGTTCTCCTCGTCAATCAAGTTCTCCTTGCCAGACTCATAATCCAAAGGACAATCATAAAAGGTATAAATGTCATGATTATTCAAAAGCCTTCTATGACTATAAGCAACATGATGATTTGAATAAAATGTTGTGGAATTTGTTTCCTTGTACTTTTTGTCATGCACCTAACCATTGTGTAGCCAAGTGCTAAAAAAGGAAAGAAATGGTCGAGAAAGTGAATATGTCGATTAGAAGTGAGACTAGGAAGGAATATCCTCTTCCAAGTTCAAAGACATTTTTGCCAAGAAATTCTCACAAAAACTTTTGTACTCATTGTAATATAAGTGGGCATTAGATCAAAAAATGTTGGAAGTTGCATCCAAATCTTCATCCAAAGAAGAATTTCCAGGCCAAGAGTAAATCTGAATGAATTTATTGTGTTTTCTTTAAGATAGATAATGACTATATACAAAGAGAGGGAGACTATTTAGTTTCATCTCCCAATGTCTCTTCGTCTTCATTATTTTATTTTGTTATTTACAACATTTACATAGGATTCCTAATCCCAAATATTAGGTGTCAACATTCCACCCCTTAATATGAAGGGATGTTGGTGAGCCCAAGCATCATTTTGAATCTTTCAAACTTTTCCCTTCCAAGCACTTTGGTGAATATGTCTGCAATCTACTCATTTGTGGAACAATGTCATTGGTGGATTGTTTTGGCCTCAACATGATGTCGAATTAGAAGGTATTTTGTATTAACATGCTTTGTTCGAACATGGAACTTTGGGTTATTGGCCAACTTTATTCTAGAAGTGTTTTCAATCAAAAGAGGAGTTGAATGTACTTGTTTATCCTGCAAATATTCCATAATTTTCCTGAGCCACACAATTTCCTTTGTTTCTTGAGCTGTTGCCACATATTCTTCATTAGTTGTGGAATCTGCTAGAACTGATTGTTTGTGTAACCTCCAAGAGACAACTCTTGATCCAAGAATCATAACATTACCTGAAGTGGATACACCAATTTCTTTATCTCCATCGAAATATGAATCAGAGTATCCAATAAAGCTGAAGGTATCCACTGTGTATATTTGAGACCAAAGTCTTAAGTTCCCTTCAAGTACTTTAGATATCTTTTTGTAGCAAACCAATGACCCTCACAAGGCTTTTGCTTAAACCTAGAGAGGATTCCAACAACACATTAAATGTTTGGATTGGTAGCAGTCAAGTTGTTGAGACTTCATATGAGTTTTCTGTACTTTGTCGCATACTCAAATTGTTCTCCTTCAGTGGAAGTGAGCTTTAAGTTTTGTTACATTGGAGTAGTCAAAGGATTTCACTCATTCATGCCAAACCTGATCAACAGATCTCCAATGTACTTATTCTGATAGAGGAATATAAACTTTAGATGTTGGGTTACTTCAATACAAATATAGTAGTGAACATAGCCCGAATCTGTCATTTCAAAACCTTTCCTCAGTTCCTTCTTTATGGATTCAATGTAGTTCTCATTGTTCACTATCATCAAAATATCATCTACATACACCGCAAGATATACAATTGTTTTTCTTGCTTTCTTGACAAACAAAGTTGCATCATCAAGATCATAATGTTTGAAATTGAGTTTCAAAAGATGCTCAATTAATTTCTCGTACAAGGCTCGTGGTGCTTGCTTGAGGACATACAATAATTTTACAAGCTTGCATACTTTATGTTCCTAACCCTTCATAAAAAATCCTTCTGGTTGGGACATAAAAACATTCTCTTTCAAATATCCATTCAAGAAAGCCACTTTTACATCCATTTGATGGACTTTCCAACCATTCTAAGCTACCAAGGCAAAGAGTGTCTAGATGGTAGCCTATTTTGTTGTGGGGGAAAAATTCTCCTGATAATCAACCCCTTCCTTCTGTGAAAAACCCTTTGCCATGAACCTGGCTTTATGCTTTTCAAGTGAACCATCTCCTTTATACTTCTTCTTGAAGACCCACTTGTGGCCTATTGGCTTGGTTCCCAATGGAGGATCAACTAGATTCCAGGGGCCATTCTTTATCAAAGCATCATATTCTTTCCACATTGTCTCTTTCCATTCATCATGAGAAACAACTTCTTTGAAAGAAGTTGGTTAGAAATATATAGAAAAATTCAGTTCACAATCATAAGATACATCCATATCAATAGGTGAATCAGGATTTTATACTTCACCTCCATTTTGTCTTGTTGAGCTTCTTGTTCTAGTCTTTCCAACCTCATCAGGACGAACACTTTCAAGTGTCTTTGTCAGCAATTTTGGAGGACATTTATGATATGCCTCGGGCTTCTCAGTTGACTAAGATGGGGATGAATTGAGATTTAGTCTCCCAATTCTGTCAATCACATCATTCAAATTGTCATAAGTGGCTGGAGCTTCATGCAGGGGAGAGAGTGCTTCAAAAGAAGACTCCATAGATTGATATAGTATAGGGATCTCCCCTTCAAGATGTGGAATCTCATTATAAAACTCTTGAAAATACTTTACATGTATGAATCTATCCAAGAGGTTAAGCTACCACTCAACAACATTGTCAGTCTTGGAAGATTCAAGAAAGATCACATCTCTAGATATTATAAACTTCTTATTAACTTCATCATAGAGACGATGTGCTTTGGAGGTATTTAGGTACCCCAAGAAGATACATTTTTGACTCCTTGCACCAAGTTTGTTTCTATGTTCCTTAGGTATCAAGGCATAACAGGTGGGACCAAAAACCCTGAGATGCCTCACTGAAAGAATTTTACCATACCACATTTCATAAGGAGTCTTTTTTTATAGCATGAGATGAACACCTATTATTTATATACACAACACATAAAATTGCATCAGCCCAAAACATCAGCTTAACATTCTTGAAAAACATCATTGAATGTACCATATTTAAGATTATGTTTTTCATTATTTCAACTACTCTGCTCTATTGGGGATTATAGGGCACGGTTGTTTGATGTTTGATCCCATCCTGGCAAAGATAGTTTTCAAATTCATTTGAAGTGTATGCTTTTCCATTATTAGTACGAATAGAGCCAATATGAGATTGTGCATCGCCTGAAAATTCTTAAATGTTTCAAATGCTTCAGATTTTTTCTTCAATAAATAAACCCAACACATTTTGGTGTAGTCATCAATAAATGTCATCATATATTTATTACCATTTGCAGAAGGAACATGCATTGGGCCACATAAATCAGAATGAATGAGTTCAAGCTTTCTATGTGCTCTGGAATGAGAATCATGAAAAGATTGTTTGTTGTGCTTTCCTAAGATACAAGCATCACATTGCTTAAGTTTCCTAGGAATTGTAGGCAAACCAGTAACACCATTTTTCTTCAACAAACAAAGGTTGTCATAATTCAAGTGTCTAAATCTAGCATACCATAAAATACTTGATGGAAATGTACCTTCATCATAGTGATAACTATATGAATTCTTTTGTGCATGAGCAAAGGTTCCTTGCAACTTCAAAATTATTTCTTCTTCTATCCCAGTCATGACAAGTGAGTGATATGATGCTTTTCTGACCTCAACCTTGCCATCAAATATGTGAATGGAGTGTCCTTGCTAACAAATGTGGACCAAAGACAACAAGTTTCTCCTCAACTCCGGGAGGTATAGAACATCATGTAGAAGAAAGTTTGGAAGTCCAGGAAATTTGAGCCTGATGGTGCCAAGCCCTGATGGCTTGAGTTTTGAATTGTCTACAAAGTATACTGCTCCATTAACATTATCAGTGAATTCTTCAAAGAAATATCTTCTGAAATTCATGTGGAAAGTTTCTCCTGAATCAAGCAACCAAGCATCTTTCCATGAAGCAAGTGAAGCATTAAATAAGTCTTCAGTTACTCCAATGTTGCAATGTGCCACAACATAATGAGCGGACTCAGGTGCTTTACCTTTCCCTTTGTCAGGTGTTTTACCTTTTCCTTCATTTCTTTCCTACTCGATTCTGTCCCAAGGAAGCTTATATGTGGAAGCAACATGTCCATATCTATTGCATCATATGCAATGAATATCAGATTGTTCTCCTTGGAAATGTTTGCCCCCTTGCCTCTAAAATTCTTCCTTCCTCTTCCTCTTTAGTCACCTCTTCTTCTAGAATAATCTTGTGCATGATTCTTCTCTTTTTATGCAAGGCATATAGCCTCTTCAGAAGATTGAGGAGTTGTCTTCTTCCCAAAATTCTTCTCTCTTTCAGAAAACTTCTTCTCAAGGGAGTCAAAGGAAATCTCCTTAAGTTTGCCACTTGCTTGCAATGACTCAAGATAATGTGAATAGGTGAGATATAGTGCCTTGACATAGGCTATGAAAGGAACATCTATTTCAACATCGGTGGATTTTATGTCATGCATAATGGATCTTTTTTTTATGCTAAGGCAATAGGGTCATCATTTTTCAACTCACAATTGAACAACTTAATCATCAATTGAACAAGTTCAAGTTCAGAGTGTGCATCATATAATTTCTTCAACTTCTTTAAGGCTTCAAACACATTTGAAAATGGTGAAATATGTCATTCACCTCTTCATTTACTGATATTGCAATGAAGGAATAAGCCTCGTTGTTCTCCTTCACAAACTCCTTTCCACAACTCATTGAAAATCAAGGTGTGTTTTATCTTCCAGGCCCACTCATGATAGTTTTCTTTGCTAGAGAGAACCACTCCCACTATGTAGATTAGTGAATGCATCATTAAAAAAAGACTATGTGCTTTTGATTCAAAATCACAACCTTTAATATATCACCACTCCTTATATTAATGATACCACACTCCTTAATATATTAATTTCACACCACCATATAACATATTATTACATATGATAGTCACATTCTTTACGGTCTTCAAAAATGCATTATATGCCATCACTTCAATTTTCCATATGCACTTTCCAACATACATGTGAGAGCACCAAACAAACCATGCATACATATAACCAATAAAAAAATTGACTTATGCATGCCCACCATAAGGTATATATAGGTCTTCAAAATGAATTAATAGAGACATATAACAAACGACGACCATGCCAACATATAACACAATGCATATAATAAAGAACCCACAATATTCAAAGAATTTCAACACGGAATTCGTGCAACAACATATATATCACATTCACAACCTTTGCACACAATTCAACACAACAGGGGCCATAAAAAAAGATTCAACATACGGCTATCAAAAATATCAACACAACACACAAACCATAGAATACCAGTTAAATGCCTCAGGGCTCGTCCCTCAACACACCATTGAAATGTAATATTCAACGCACCACGAGTCTGAACTATTATGCACCATTTAATGCATTAAATGCAACACCAAGAATTATACATATTCGATCGTTCTCAGGCCTCTCCATACATCGCACGTACAACCATTCAATGCAGGATCCATTGTAGAGATTTATCACATGATAACCATAAGCGAAATGACCATTCATCATAACCATTCAATGCGGTTTCTGGAGGGGTTTTCCAACCGATGAACTATTACACACATATGCCACATGTAGTCTTGAATGGAGAGATTGTTATTAACAACCACACCAAGGAACAAGAATCACTCCAAGGCTGAGGATGGCAAGAATTTGGTAGATTGCAAAACTAGAAGAAGAGAGTTACAAGGGAAAAAAAAACTAATTTTTGGGATTGTCTCGATACCATGTTAGGCCAGGAGTAACTCCGAATGAATTTGTTATGTTTTCATTAAGATAGAATATGACTATATACAAGGAGAGGGAGACTACTGGGTTTCATCTCCCAATGTCTCTTCGTCTTCCAACTTCTTTTATTTTGATATTTACAATATTTACATAGGATTCCTAATCACAAAGATTAGATGTCAACAAGAACAAACAAGTAATGAAATCACCTATGAAAGAGAAGGCACAAGAATGTGTGAGGCACACCATAACCATCCCCGAAATAGCTCCAGAAGAAAGTGAAATGCAGAAAGAAAACTCCCTAGCCTGGTTGGGTAAGAAATGGTTGGACTATTTGTCTAGTTAAATATTGCATTTCTTTTGTATTCCACATGTTTCATGTCCCCACAACCAGGTATTTTATAAAAGTGACGCTGTGAATAAATCAATTATATGAAACAGTGTTTTCTTTAGCATTTGATGTTATTCTGACTTGTTGATGAGTCAATTTGTATGGGAATTTGAGCGTCAAATTTATTACATATTGTAAAAATATGCATCTCCTTCATGGATATTGTGGTAAGCATCCTAAACTTTGGGATGAGAATTTGCATTACATCCAGCATGCTACAATCGTGCCAAGCACTCATCTATGCAAGTATTTCCATTTGAAGCTTGTTTGGGTTATTTGCCAAAGTCTCCTTTGTATTTTATCTTTGGTAAATATTTTGTAGTAGATGGACATAGTGATGTGGAAAAATCCAAGAATTTCATTGAATAAATGCAGCTAGTGCATCAAGGAGTACAAGAGAAGCTTGAGAAAGCAAAGCCAAGTACAAAGTGAGGCATGACAAGCATCGAGTTGATCATGATTTCCAAGTGGAAGATCAAGTTTGGTTGTATATCAGCGAGGAAATACTTCAAGGTGAAGATTGTATAAGACTCCAATGATTGATGATCATGAAGAGAATGTTCAGATTCCATTTATTGAAGATTTTTCTCCTTAATATTTAGATGAGTTGTAGGAAGACTCAATTCCTGACAGGACAATCAAAACATCATGTAGAGGCAATCTGGAGTATCTTCGAGTGGGGATCAAAGGTACCAATCCAAGTAAAGTAAGGTGGATTGAGATTGAGAAAGTAAGGAATTTTTCCTCTCACCTATTTGCTGAGTAAAAAACAACTTTTGGTGGTCAAAAAGTTCCCAGTGGGGAGGAATGATCTAGGGGATCAAAATATGCTCAAAATCCAAAGTGCTTAGGATCACCTGAAAGTAGTGCAAAATCATAAATCTCATTGTTTTGATTCCAACGATGTTTGAATCGCCTCGATCTGACACCATATGCAAATGTTATTGCATTCTGAAGTTTTTGGCAAACAAAAAAAAGTCAACTTCTAGGGTTGATTAGGTTGTTGCCTGAGCAGACTGTATAGGTGATTTGGCACTCACATTAGTAGGTGATGTGGCATGTACATTATACATGTGGACCAATCATGTGCTGACATGTGGCAGGTCATATAGGGTGTGTTGGCATATTTGTATTGGTGGTTGTGTTTTGGTCAAACCAATCATGAGGACTCATGTGGCCTAATGGGAGGGTGCCACGTGGCCCTTGGGATTTGCATCAAAATTTTGTTGGGTTAGCCGATTGAATTGGTGGGGGTTCGACCCTGAGACCTCCGATGAACTAACCAACCACTCCACCAATGTGCCATGTTATTGTTTTTTATATGTATGTTGAACAGTTGTATTTAATGTGTTATGGTCGATAGTTTGGGGGGAGGGGTCGGGCCGGTGGGCCCACCTGACCAGCCCTGGCCCTAGTTGTATCGCACCCCATGTGACTTCAGTAAGCAGAAAAAGGGGTGGGGGTCATGCGAGAAGCTCTAGCCCCAATAATGTTAAAACCCCATGACCATAGGCGGAGGGCTCAGAGGCCGAGGTGAACGCGTGGCCCAACCCTGAGCCACATAAAGACCATATGCCCATGGTAAAAGTGGAGAGGGTGGTGTATTGTGCCTATTCCATGGTCCCATAACCAACCTCATGACCAGGTGTTGTTCGGTGGGGCATGTGGCCCTTGGCCTGCGCTCCCTAATCACATGCATGCACCACGTGAACTCCGTTATCACTTGGTTGTTCTCTTCTTCATTTAAAACATGTTGGATTGCATATGATTTTGTTTCATATTTAAGTTTATTTAAAATTAACTATTCACAGTTGACCAAGTTGCGAACTAAGTTAAATTTTGAAGATTCCAAACTTTTCAAAACTTGCAAAGTGTCAGAGGACGATCGATTTTCAGATCACTAGGATTCTTGGCCAACTTGATTGCATAAGTATTTTCGACAAATATAGGAGTTTATTTCACTTATTTCTCCTACAAGTATTCAAACATTTTTCTGAGCCACACACTTTCTTTAGTTGCTTTTGTGGCTGCCACATATTCTACCTCTGTTGTGGAATCTTCCTGCATTAACTATTTGTGTGACCTCAAGGATACAGTTGTTGATCTTAGACTCATGAGATATCCTGAAGTTGACATTGCATTTTCCTTGTCTCCATCAAAGTCTGAATCAGAATGTGAAATAAGACTGAATTCATCCACCTTGGTGTACTTTAGTCCATAATCTGGTGTTGTCTTTAATTATATCAGGACTTTTTTGGCAGCAGACCAATGTCCCTCTCGTGGTTTTTGCATAAATCTGGAAAGGACGCTCACAAAATATGAGATATTTGGTTTCATTGTGGTGAGGTAGATGATACTTCCTACAAGTTGTTTGTAATTTGTTGCATCCTCAAATTTCGTTCCCTTATGTTGATGTAAGCTTCAAGTTCTATTCCATCAGAGTGGAGAGAGAGTTACAATATGCCATGCCAAATATGTTCAATAGTTCTCCAATATAATTTTTTGAGGAAATGCATGGGGGCTTCACTGGAGGAGAAATACCATACCACGTGGATTCATATTAGGGGATATATATTGAGGAAAAAATGACATAATATATTGAGCATATATTAGGGGGTAAAGGGTTTTTATATTGGCAGGTATAAAAAATGGAACTCAAAGTTAATGAAAAAATATAAAGGGGTATAAAAAATATTAATGAAAAAATGGATACCTACAATATCTAGTGAAAGTAGGGGTTTTTTTAATTGGGAAGGTGTATTGGGTTCATATTAGTAGGGGTTTAAATAATGTTATTTTTAGAGGTATTTTCCAATATGTAGTCAATTTAGGGGTATTGTTTAGTATACCACAAACACACATGACATGTTAGAGGCTCATTGAGTGAATCCCCCGTGGGGAAATGAATATATATTTTAGATTTTGATTCACTTCAATGCCCATGTAATAATGAAGATGTCACATGTCTATCATTTCAAAACCTTTCTATAGATATTTCTTTATGGATGCAATATAAGTTTCATTGTTTCCAATTATTAACAGCTCATCCACATATACTACAAGATACACAATTGTTTTCCCAGCCTTTTCAACAAACAAAGTTGCATCATTAAGATTGTAGTATTTGAAATTTAGCTTCAGAAGATTCTAAATTAGCTTTCCATACCATGCTCTTGATCCCTATTTTAGACCATACAAGAATTAAATGAGTTTGCATACATTTTCTTCTTGTCCCTTCACAACAAAACCTTCAGGCTGAGACATAAAAACAGTTTCTTTCAAATCCCTATTTAACTTAAGCTTTTCTTCATGTCCATTTGATGGATTTTCCATCCTTTATGTGCTACCAAAAAGAATATGGTCTCGATAGCAACCCATTTTGTTGTGGGAGAAAATGTTTTCTCATAATCAAAACCTTATTTATGTGCAAATCCTTTTACCGCAAGCCTTGCTTTGTACTTGTCAAGTGAACCGTCTGATTTATACTTATTTTTGAAGACCCACTTTCTGCCAATTGGTTTTGTTCTATACGAAGGGTCCACCAACTTCCAAGTCCCATGTTTGATGAGAGCATCATATTCCTTCTACATGGCTTAATTCCATTCATCATGAGAAGCAACTTATTTGATGGAAGTAGGTTCAACGTCAACAGACAAATTTAGTTCACAATTATACAAAATATTTGTATCATCACTTAAATTTGCACCTCCATTGTCATCTCTGGTAGGAGTCCATTGGGACAGGGTCCCCTAAGGTCAATTTTGGGGCAAAAGCCCAATTTTTGGGGCTCAAAGCCCAAGTTTTTATATGTAAAGTGTAAAGTCTCCGCAAATTATGGTTGCGAAGTGCATAGATATAAAGTGTCATAAAAGGGTTTTACCCTTCGTTTATGTAAATTGTGTCAACTTTAGAAGATCTACCCATGGTCCGCGGACCATGGGATTGTATAAAAATGAGAGTCTTAGAAGAGTCTAAGGCAGTTCTAAGTTTGGAGAATTTTGTAATGGCTCAGTAGAAGTGACGAGCGAAGAGTCTTAGAGTAGAAGAAAGGCTCTGCAGTTGTGTGCACAAAGACCTAGGGTAGAAGTCCGTAGCTGAGTGCACAAACCCCTACAACTGAGTGCGCAGGGTAGTTAGACTCTGTAAGAAGATCTGAAGCATTAATAAAGAAGATTACTCTAAAAATATTTGTGTTTGATCTATTTTACTTCTGTTATGAATGAATGCGATTATGTTATGACATATATTGGGTTTATGATTAAATGCTATATTGATGTGTGAATCTATATGTTTTACATTGTTATCTAAACGCAAGTAATAATATCTATTTACGTGACAAATATCTTAATGCATGTTAAAGTTGACAAACATTTAAGCCGATCTGGGTAAATACGGAAGTAGGGGTAGTTACAGAAGTGTGTAAGTGGTTGAATCACCTGTTTAGGGTCCGCGAAAGACAGTCGTAGAACTTCGCAAAAGTCTAGAAGTCGATTAGGAGAAGTATATCAATAATCCCTAAAAGGATTATCGATCTGCATGAAGGCAAAGTTAGGGCATAAAACGACATCACTACCATCTCTGGGTGCAAAAATTTGGTTCCAGCATCCCCCCATACTGCTTCGGGTGAGACTTCAGTCTGCGCTCTGCGGATTGATGCCAAAAGGGCCAGTAATGTAGGGATTTGTTTGGCTAACTTAACGCTGAACCTGGGTCAGGGTCCTGTTGAGGGGCCCGAAGTCGGGTCAACAACAAGGGGGATACCCACCCGGTCCGGAACCTGGTTGGCGGCTCCTTGCCCGTTTGGAGTAGCGGGTCCGACTGGGGGTAATGGGACCAGTTTCCCAATGTGATGGGTGTGTGTGTGTGCGTAGAGTCTGATGATATTAATCTAGAGGTTTTTCTAAACTAGTCTCGATTCTAACTGCTAAACTAACTCTATGCTAATGTAATCTAATGAAGAGAAATACATCTGATCTATGCTAACCCGGGGTGTTTTTCTTTTGTTTATGCGATCTAGAAAGATTTCTAACAGCAGCTGGTAATAAAGATCATTCAACTGATATCAGAATATAAACCAATAAAGATAAACCATTCTGCATAAGAAGTTAGGCAGAATAGTTGTGAACAGCATATCGCATAATCAGTCTTCTATATGTTAAGCATGATTAAATGATCCCACCGTACAGAAGTGCCAAATGGTAATGCAAACATTCATACAATAACATATAGAGAACTCAGCTACATATCACTTTAGGGATACTAGCAGAATCTAGTCAAGAGATAAAAGTACCATTTATGACTAACTTCACTAATAAACTTCAAGTAATAATGATTTATTTCTACTTGTTCTAACATCTGCTAAGAGTACAGAAGTGCAACATCAGTAACAGATATTAAAATGCAAACATAAATAAATCTTGATCCATCTATTCATCAAAAACCTCCTCTGAGGGTGCAGAAGTGCATGTTCTGAGGATAAGTTTTTTGACAGATTTCCGGACCCTTCTCCAAAAACCATGAGAAGGGTTAAATACTACTAACTAATCAATCTTAATTACATGAAATTAGGGAATCGGCTTCAAATGACCGCCCTTTTACTAAAAGCAGCTTTATTTCTAAACTTAAAATCTAATTTCTGACCGTTTCTGTATATTCTCTTTAGTGCTGTCAACAATGCAACATTTTCCTGGGAAGAGTCAGCTGGCCGCTTTCTTCTTTCGCTCTGGAGATAAAAGTGGAAATAACAGGAGCTGGAACTTCCTTCCGGCAGACCAGAAGATATTTTCGAAAACCTTTCTCTAGCTGGGTGTATTCGCCACGTGTATACTTAGCATAACCCAGGTTCTTCTCGAACTGATTTTGCTGTTGCTGTTTTCGGTTTCCGGTCGTGCGAATGACTGAGTGGGTTAGGAGTCGTGCTGTATGGACATCCCCCTGTTTTAAGAATTGTTTCCATTCTTTGTTCCAGGTTTTCCTGAAGCGTCTTCCTTCTCATGCGCTTCTTTCTCTGCTTTACCACGTCTGAGCTTCAGGATCTTTTCTGAACACGCTGCTTTTGTGCGCCTTTGACTCTGAGTCTTGAATAGTCTAATTTCATCAGTGCCGGTTGGCTGATAGTCTGGAATCCGTGGTTCTGCTGCATGCGGCATCCGTTTGCGGAGGCATTCTCTCTTTACTATCTGATTGGCGCTTTCCTCTTTCCCTCAAATGTTTCCTGCATATAAACTTATATTAGTTGCATGTCTTGCAGTCTACGCAAAGAAGAAGGGAAATGAAAAGATTTGACGTGAAAGTATTAATCTCTAATGAATGCATAACCCTGACATTCATCATGACTTGACTCTTCGATAAATATAATGCAATCATTCCTAGATACTCAAGCATGTGGTCATTAAATTTCTTCAAGGCGCGCACTTAATCCTGGGTTTATCGTGTGATAAGTCTTTTCAGATCGCAGATCGCAAATCGCTGCCATCGCAGATCGCAAATCGCTGCCATCGCAGATTGCAAATCGCAGATATCGCGAATTTTGTTTAATGGTTATGCCGTATAGCACGATGCTTGCGATTTTCGATATCGCATATCGGCGATCGGCATTTCTCGAAGGTCTTCTTTTAAAGGGGCGCGTGTGATGTATGCGATGCGATGAACTTCGCATCGCTCCTTCGCAGTCTTGCTTTTCGCGCTCGAGCAATGCTTCGGCCTTTCTTTGCGATGCGATTTAAGCCTTAGGGAGAAAAATACAAAAACTTTAGAAAAATATTTTTTGGGATTTTTGTTCAAGGTCCCCTCTTTGCTTGACATTATTGCAAATGTCAAGTGAAGAAGGGGGGTTGTTGGTGACCACAACAGGTCCCTTAAGCCAACAAATGGTTCTGTTGTTGGGACCGGGATCTGCATAAAGAGATGTGTGATGTCACATCATTGGAATTCACTAATTCACGGCACAAGAAAACAGAAATCCGCGATTGACGAAAGAACAGTGGTTGGACAGATATATGTACACAGAGATGCACAAAATCTTCTTCTATTCCTTCTCGGTTGAATTATACGAGTGGATCACTAAATTGGCAGACTACCAAGGAAGGTGGAGGCTTGATAGTCTGATAGTGTGGACCTCGGAGTTAGTGCAGAGATTAGAAGCCTCTGAAGATAAGATTGCATGCATTGTCGATCACTGGCTTGATCGTATCATAGGAGGATTTGTGATAAAGTTCGTAGTTGATACTTCGGTCAGTTACAACGAAGCAGAGCGACGCTTCTTCAAGGGACCGCAAGGTAAGTATTTAAGGTCTTTAAATACTTGGACTAAGATGCTCTTGTGTGAAAAGTGGGCAATGCAGTTACCTTGATGTTTGGAGCTACACGAAGTGGAAAGATCTTTAGGAATAGAGGAAGAACAGGCCCTGAATATAGCTCGTTAATCAAACCTCTTATGAGTAATGACGAAGAAGCAACACATGCTTCACCGCAGAGTGTTGTTCAATTAATAAGGCCAGGGTTCTTGCGAATACCCCATCCACCCACGCCACCTCCATCTTCACCTCCGTCGCATACACCTTTGCCCACACCGCCACCACCTCCACCACCATTCAATATGGCGAATGTAGTGAAGTTGCCCGTTTTCAAGGGTTTGGGAAATGAGGATCCAGACTAGTTTTGGTTCGTCGCGAAGGTTGTATGGGAAGCTCAGGGTATTACAGATGATCAGAAGAAGAAAGCAATGTTGGTTACTTCTTTGAAGGAATGCACACTAACGTGGTTCATTAGGTACTGCACTGATAACCTAGGTGTTGCATTGGCAGATATTCAAACCGCATTGAATAAGGAATTCAGTAGGCCCAAGTCTAAAGTGCAATCAATCATTGGGTTCAAAGTAATCATGATGAGGCCTGGCGAGATGACCTAGGAGCTGGATCAAAGATTGAAATGCAAGATCCGTGAATCTAATATGAATCTTACGGATGAACACCACCACAAATGGTTTGTAGCTTCGCTCTTGCCTCATCTAAGGGTTGCTTTATCACAACAAAAGATTGGGACCCAGGTGAAAGCCCTGGAGATTGCAATGAGATTGCATGAGACGTCGATTCAAGATGCTACTTTGGGATTTCAATAGATTCATGTAGAGTTACAGAACCTTTTCCTAGAGTTCCAATCTCTGAAGAAGGATAGAGAAGTTCGGCTAGAGGTACACAAAGAAGTTTGGTGCCTGAAATGCAAAAGTCATGGACATGAAAAAGATCATTGTCCGGTCTTCGCGAATTATGTTCCATCAGGAGGGTCGATGCCTCTAAGTCTAGAAGCTTAAGTAGGGCCAAGTGTAGGGCCCGCACTATGGTGTTCTATCTGTCAGGTAGTTGGGAAACATGCAACAGATAATTGCTACTTGTTGGAGAAATTTGTACAGACACCACAACATCTCTTCTGTAACTTCTGCTAATCAGTAGGTCACGATGAGTGTAATTACCGTAGTTATGAGTTAATGATGGATATAACACCCGCATATCGAGTGTAGGCAGAAACTCGGCCTCCGGACCAAGGCACTGGGGGAGCACGAGGAGGATATCAAGGGCACGGATGAGGCCAAGGTGGAGGAGGACCTAGTAGAGGTCAAGGACAGGTTATTTGCTACAACTGTGGGGGACTGTTACACTACGCACGAGAATGTACAAACCCGACGTGATTGGCGTGCCGATATTGTACTCAGTTTGACCATGCGACTGAATATTGCCCTATATTACTAGCTAAGATACACGAAAAAGGGGCACAACCTTAGCAACCTACCCAGAACCTACAGATGATGAGGGCTGAACCCCGTGAAGAAGACGCTAATGTGAAAATCGTACTGTGAAGTTGAATGACAACTGGCGAAGATAAAGGAAAGCAGCTTGAAGAAAGTGAGTGGGTCCACAAAGCTCCAGAAAAGGAGGTTGGGTTTGATCTGGAGCGTGCGAGGGAAAGGTTTATGGAAGTGAAGAAAAGCTTCACTGAGGCTTCTACCTCAGGAAGTCAAGACAAGCTAGCTGAAGATATGGACCCATCTATGCTTACTACTTTCTTGGAGACCTGTATGAAGCTGCTGCGCAATAGCAAGGTTGTGAAAGGATTACAAGAGCTGATAAATAAGTGCGCCAGAAAAGAAAACGCTCTTGATGGACCGCACGTAGTCAGGAAGATTGGTAAGCATAAGACAAGAATGGGGCGTGAGATGAGGCTCACTACGCAGATAGGAGAGTATGAAATGGATCAAGTTATTTTGGATCTGGGGTTAGATGCGAATGTTTTGCCTAAACAAATGTGGGAGAGAATGGGGATACCTGTGCTGCAGTGGTCTTCGATTCAATTAAGAATAGAGAATAAAAAAAAAGATTATCCCCATGGGAAGATTGCAGGGGGTAACAGTGGATATTGAAGGTGCGAGCGCGTTGGCCGATTTTGAAGTAATAGAGATTGTGGATGACAACAATCCCTACCATACGCTCCTTGGGATTGAATGGGCCATTGACACGAGTGGGGTGATCAATTTCAAAAATAGGACGATGTCATTTGAA
Source organism: Pinus tabuliformis (assembly GCA_031772625.1). Classification (NCBI taxonomy): domain Eukaryota; kingdom Viridiplantae; phylum Streptophyta; class Pinopsida; order Pinales; family Pinaceae; genus Pinus; species Pinus tabuliformis. Next base: position 957,203,837 of record CM062806.1, on the reverse strand, counting down.
AGGAAATCGCTCTACGTAGTGGTACATTTGGATCCTGCAGAAGGACTGCGCTATACTGAACCAGTCCGCAATTATGAAAGTGATGATGATTTGGACCAGATTTATAAGATAACGGTGTGAGATTAAGATTGGGTGAATCCAAAAGCTGATGAACGTATTGTATGGGACCACAAAAGTTCCTGCACATCAGATTCAGATGAGGAGTTGGAACACTGGCAAAACCGGTTGCACAAGTGTCTACACTATGCTGTAATATGATGACTAAATCACTATGTTGTGTATCATTAGAGGTTAGAAGTATGCCTTATTATGATGGTTTAACTGACGTAGATAAATTTTTGGATGCATTTGAACAGGAAGTGCCAGAAAGCATCGCTTCCAAGCCTTAGACTTGGTGCTGCGTGCTACGCCCGCAAGATGGTGGGGTATGCACAAAGACAGTTTTGACGATTGGTGCGTATACAGAAAGATGATGAGACTGCAGTTTGGCCTCCCGAAAGTTCGATCAATAGAGAAATATGATGGAAGGAACGATCCATGTGATCACTTGGCAAATGGACTAAATTTTATGGAGCAGAGCCTCAGCCTGAGTGGGTGCAATTTTTTTTGTCATACTCTGGATGTGATACCAATGAACTGGTGCTTGGAAACAATACTCCGCCATGGAACACAAGAATGGGACGTTTTGTGACAAGGATTCTTGATGACATTCAACTTTGATGATGGATATGAATGTATCGATGAGGCGTTGTAGGAAGTCAAGGCAGTGATCTTCATAATACCGCAGGATCCTTTGGATTTGATTAAACCAGATTGGACCACCCAGTTGTGCCACGCGCTGGAGTGCTACAATGTGAACATTGAAGAAGAAGACGAGGATCCAAGAAACATTAATATCCTGGAGACAGAAGGTCACCGCAAAGTTGAGGGATCACAAATTGAGAATCCAGATATCACCGCGTCATTGAAGACTCGACAAGTGAACATTGGGATAGAGGCAGAGCTGAAGTTTGCAAAGATAGGGGACTACTGGGATGATGCTAGAGTAGATAAGGTCGTTGACCTGCTCCACAAGTCTCAGGACTTGTTCCCTATGAAGTTTTCCAACTTGAAAGGGATAATAGGATGCATTGGCTGGGGCCATATTTCATCAAGGAGATTACCAATGGTGGAGCAGTTTAGCTGGTGAAATTGAATGGAGATCCATTTCTGGGGAAGGTAAATGGTAGCCTATTGAAGCCATACACCGGGGATCCGGCCAGATGACTATATGATGGAAGCATAGTCTTAGTGCTCCAACATGCTGCAAGGAGGCGTGGGACTATAAACTACACTGCCCGGGTTGTAGAGTTGCACGACTGGGGGACTGCACGGGATAGAAGAGTGTCACGACATCAACAGAAATGTGAGGGGGGCTGCGCTATAAGCGGAGATACCACGCAACGCAGCCAAAAAGTGACCGTTATTGTCATTGTTTATGATTTGACAGTAAGAAAATGGCTGAGAGGAGCGGGGGGTGGCATTTAAGGCTGAACTTAAGAGGGAAATATTTGAAAATTTGCCACCAATCTAGCATTTATGAGCGGATTTTGGGGGGAATGGTTGGATTTTAATTCGAAATTGCCTATAAATTACAGATGGTTGCCCAACGAAAAACACTTTGCCTTCTGAGAGTTGATGTGTCAAGCTATCGGTTGTGCATGAACCCTGCATTTTTTCAGGATTTGGTGGCTAGTTCTCTGTTTGACAGGTTACCTAAGGAAACCCAGCAGCTTCTTAATAACCTCATGTCTACACCTGTAGAAACTGCAAGTGTTGGGGGGTCTATTGCCTCTCAGGGAGGTGCCCCTGAGGTCATAAGTATGGAGGTGCCTGAAGCCGTGACAAAATCGCCGAGGTCACCTAGGCCGAAGCCTACGCCAATAGGAGAGGTCCCCAAGACAAAGAAGGATAAACAAAAGAAGACCCTGCTAGTGTGCGAATCGCCAAGAAAATATCAGAGAAAAGAAAAGCTCGCTACACAAGAGAAAGGAAAAGTGGTGAATCTAGAGGCCGAAAAGGGCACAAAGGACATTGATATTGAGGGGGTAGACCCTATCTCAAAGCTGCCAGAGTACATCCCTCTGCGCCAAGGCAAGGTGAAGGTCTCAAAGGACCCCGATGAGGGAAAGTTTCTCCTTCATACGCCCCTTCTGCCAGAGAATATCATGTTTGAAGGACCGCGCTTGGCTCACATCCCCCATCTAAAGCTTGAAGATTGGGACTTGGTGGACATGGAGCGGTTCCCCCACCTAGCTACTGATACTTTTATGAAGCGTGTGTTCTACGAGGACTCTGGGGTCACCACGCTGGAACCGGTGAAGTGAATTTGTGGGGTAGAAAGGAAGGATTGTTGAATCTGCTATGGATGTTGCATTTCCACTGTGCCCCCATAAATTTAATTGTTATCAAACAGTTGTTGTGCCTGGTGCACAACGGGTGCCTATGGTTGGAGGAGTTGATCCCTATAACCGACATGCTGATCCAAAGGATCGCCTTGTTACCATATTCAGGGTTGAATCCCGCCAAGGCATTTGGCAGAAAGGTGAGCGCAACCTCGCCGAGAGGATGAAGGACAAGTTTAAGCTTGTCAAGAAGCCGCGCAAATATTCAATTTCAAGCATAACTGACCCCATGGTGAAGGTGGTCGCCCAAATCTTGGCTGGCAAGGTGATGAGGAAGTGTCGCACAGACGAGGTGTCAAAACTAGTTGTTTTACTAGCAGCCTAGTGCGCGGAGGGCGTACAATTCAACTGGGCGCACTACTTGTGCAACGAGTTCCTCACGAACTACAGGGAGGCACAAGACTAGAGCAAGACATTTCACTACTCATGGCTCTTACTTTCGATTGTTGGTCACGTGGCAGTTGCTGGAGGAGAGCCAATTTCCTCTGATCGCGTCAAATTTTCCAAAAGCAGCAAAGTTTGGTTCGCTATGGGCTACGAAGACACTGAGCGGGTTCGCGAGAGCAAGGTGTTCTGGGTATTGATGGAGATGAGCATTAATATGGCCATCAACCAAAAGCCACGGTTGTCACCAACCATCTTTGAGCAGTTGTCTGGATACGCGGAGTTCAAAGCGGACTTCCACTGTATCTCCATCCGGGCACGAAAGGACCCAAAACAGAAGTGGTATGATTTACCATACCTCGCGATGGATGATGCCATTGTAGTAGTCCTCAATCAATGGCTAGCAGACTGGTGCACATCATCCAATTTGTCCATTGGGACTAGTAAGTCCACAGAAAAGCAAAATAAGGAAGAGGCCCAGTTGAAAATTCAGCAGTTGGCTGAAAAGCGAAAGAAGGAGACTGAGGAAAAGGCACGCACAGAAGCAGAGCGCGCTATCAAGGAACAAGCAGAGTAGGAAGAGCGTGGCTCTGACAGGAGCTAGAAATCCCCTTCTCCACAGACAGAAGAAGAAGAGCAATCAGAACAGGGTGGTGGATATCTGGAAAGCACTCCCTTCCGGGTAAAGCGGAACAGGGAATAGGAAAAAGAAGGACCGCGGAAGAAGACCAAGGCCACTAAGTCATCCTTAGACCTGATCACCTTGACAGAGGGTGACTTGGATGACATTGGGGACAAGGTAAGGGATACAACTGCAAAATTGTTGCAACAGTTTGAGCAACAGTAGAAGCAGGCATTAAGTGCCATTCAGAAGGGTCTCTGAGAGTTGCAAATCCAAGCCACTCAACTGGAGACAGGTGTAGGACAGAGTAGTGTGACATCAACTAGTTTGGCATCGAGGACCACTCAAGCCATAGAGTTGGTTCAATCCTTGGATCTCCGAGCAATCACGCTATTAGATGGAGCTCTGAGCGTGGAGGTGGAAGTTGACAAGGCTACTGTCAGTGCACTGAGGAACGTTGGCCTCAACTTGGCCGCGCTCCCCAATGAATTCCTTCACACCCTACAAGCAGGTGTCATTGAAGAGCTTAAGTCCCGAGAGTAGTGCGCGTTGCGCATGATCAGTGAGTAGAAAATCAACAACGAATAGATATTCGTTGAGAAGATAGTTGTGCTAGAAGCTTGGAAGAAGGTTCAGGAGAAGAATGAGCACATCGTTGTAGTAGTAGCTGAAGCATGCAGAACCGTTCCGGAACTGCATATCCCCTAAGAAGCACCAGTGGAAGCCAAGATTTAGAAGTTGGTTGCAGGTGTGCACGACGCAAAGTCTGAGATGGAAAAGGTTCAGTTTGAGCTGAAACGGAAAATCATAGAGCTTGAGTTGAAGGTCAAAGAACAACGTGAGGCAGCTGTTAAGGATGTAGTTGTTGCAGTAGATGTCGCAGTGGATGAATACACTGTGCTCTTCGAGCAATCGATGGAGGTACTTATGAGTCTACAAGAATATCCCAACCTGCAGAGATTAAATACCGAGGTAAGGGAATTGCAGAGCAGTACGACGAAGCAAGAGCGACGGCGGACACCATTGCTATCACACAGAGATTGGCAAAGCTGCATGAGGCAAAGTAATTGAAAGAACAAGCGGAAGTAGTGCAGTGGAAAGAGGCAGTCCTCAAGGCCAGATTGGGGCCTTCGCTAGATGAAGCCTATGTGCTCTCTGCCACCATGGGGGAGAAGTTGGTCAACCTGCAGACAACATAACAAAAGACACAGGTGGATAGTGCAAGACTAGCAAGAGAGCAGCTGGTGGAGGAGGTCAAGCAGGCAGCTACGCAGTGCACAGGTGAAGTTGTAGTGGCGCAAGTGGAGTTGGGAGGTCTTCGTAGTAAGATCTCTGCTTTAGCAGAGTGACTCAGGGGCGAGTCACGATATTTGTGTTAGGGGCCTGTTGGGACAGGATCCCTTAAGGTCAATTTTGGGGCAAAAGCCCAAGTTTTTGTATGTAAAGTGTAAAGTCTCCACAAATTATGGTCGCGGAGCGCGTAGATGTAAAGTATCATAAAAGGGTTTTACTCTTCATTTATGTAAATTGTGTCATCCTTAGAAGATCTACCCATGGTCCGCAAACCATGGGATTGTATAAAAAGGAGTCTTAGAAGAGTCTAAGGTAGTTCTAAGTTTGGAGAAGTTTGTAATGGGTCAGTAGAAGTGATGAGCGAAGGGTCTTAGAGTAGAAGAGAGGCTCTGCAGCTGTGTGCACAAAGGCCTAGGGTAGAAGTCCGCAGCTGAGTGCACGGACCCCTGCAGCTAAGTGCGCAAGGTAGTTAGAGTCTGTAAGAAGATTTGAAGCATTAATAAAGAAGATTACTCTATAAATATCTATGTTTGATCTATTTTACTTATGTTTTGAATGAATACGATTATGTGATGACATATATTGGGTTTATGATTTAATGCTATATTGATGCGTGAATCTGTATGTTTTACATTGTTATCTGAACGTAAATAATAATATCTGTTTACGCGACAAATATCTTAATGCATGTTAAAGTTGACAGACACTTAAGCTAATCTGGGTAAATATGGAAGTAGGGGTAATTACAGAAGTGTGTAAGTGGTTGAATCACATGTTTAGGGTGTGTGAAAGATAGTCGTAGACCTTCACGAAGGTCTAGAAGTCAATTAGGAGAAGTATATCGATAAACCCTAAAAGGTTTATTGATCTGCGCGAAGGCAGAGTTAGGGCATAAAACGATATCACTACCATCTTTGGGTGCGGAAACTTGGTTCCAGCATCCCCCCATACTACTTCGGGTGAGACTTTAGTACGTGCTCCGCGGATTGATGCTGAAAGGGCCAATAGTGTAGGGATTTTTTTGACTAACTTAACGTTGAACCTGGGTCAGGGCCTCTTAAGGCAACAAAGTCTCAGTCCCAAACTATTTGAACTCATCAAGATGGGCACTTTCAATTGCCTTGATCAACCACTTTGGTTGTTTTGGACAAGGAATAGATGACTCCTCTAAGGGTGTGGCATCATCAATCATCAACTTCTCAATTCTTCTTATAATATCATCCAAATTTAATGAGATGTTCGAAACTTCTACATGAGGAGGAGTTGGTTCTAGATATGTAGAGGGAGATTCCAAAGATTGACCTAAAATTTGGCTCCCCCCTTCAACATTTGGACTCCCATTGTCAAATTCATGATATGTCTTCATTGGAGAAATCCTTTCTAGATGATCAAGCAATCATTCAACAGAGTCATCACTTTTGGTGGACTCAAGGAATATGACATCTCTAGAAAGTATGAATTCCTTATTTGTCTCCTTGTAGAGATGATAGGCCTTGGTGGTATCTGAGTACCCTAATAAAATGCATTTACGACTCCTTGCATCAAGTTTCTTTCTATGTTGTTTTGGAATCAAGGCATAGCATGTGGAACCAAAACCTTGAGATGCCTGATGGAGGAGGTGTTATGAGGTCTAAAATGGGCCTCCTAAGGAAATTATAAAATAATAGTGGAAATAATAAAATAATATTAGATTACATCATCAAATTTTTGAAGGAAAAAAAGATTTTTTTTATTTTTTTTCAAATCGTATTTTCAACTTATCTCCCTATGGGTTTACTCAAATTTCGAGCAGAAACACTCGTTGGATGCAAAATTTGATTCCTCTTCCAAGGAGTACCCATGTTGCATACTTTCGATTGGCCATACTATACGAAAAATGAGAAATACATGAAAAACGTGATTGCAATCACGTTTTTCATGTATTTCTCATTTTTCGTGTAGCAGGGTCCATCAAAAGCATGCAACATGGGTACTCCTTGGATGAGGAATTAAATTTTGCATCCAACGAGTACTCTACTAGAAATTTGAGTAAAATCTTAAGGAGATAAGTTGAAAATACGAGTTGAAAAAATAGTTTTATTATTTTGTTATTTTTTTAATTTTTAACTTTTTTACTCCAAAAATGGTGAATTATCCCCATGGTTGACATCATCATCTTTAACCCTATTGGTTCTTATAAAGTTTATTTTGGTTGTACATTTTTCTTAAGAGGCCCATTCTAGACCTCAAAATTCCCCTAATACCACATTTTGTATTGAGTCTTGGTTTGAATAACATGCGATGGACATTTGTTCTTTACATACATTGCACATAAAACAACTTCAGTGAAAAACATCAATTTTACATTATTAAAGAACATCATGGAGCATACCATATTAAAAAATGTTCTATTAATCCTATCAGCTACACCATTTTTTTGAGGATTATATGGAACTCTTGTTTGATGTTGGATCCCATGTTGTCGAAGATAGGATTGAAAATCATTACTAGTGTATTCTTTGCCATTATCAGTACGAAGGGAACCAATATTATTTTTTGCTTCATTTTCTATCCATACATGAAAGTTTTTAAACGTTTCAAATGCTTTAGACTTGTATTTCAACAAAGATACCCAACACATTCTAGTGTAGTCATCAATAAATATCATGATATATTTATTTCGATTTGCTGAAGGTACATGCATAGGACCACACAAATTTGAATGAATAAAACCAAGTTTTCTACTGCTATAGAATTGGAGTCGTGGAATGGTTGTTTATTATTTTTTCCAAGAATGTAGGAAGAACATTGCTTGAGTTTTCTAGGAATAGTTGGAAGACCAGAAACACGATTATTTTTCATCAAACAAAGAGTATCCTAATTAATATGTCCAAATCTAGCATTCCATATAAGACTTGAAGACATCGTACCTTCATTATGATGAGTGAGATGGGAAGAATATTGTGCAAAAGTTGCAAATGTCCCCTTTAGTTTTGGCAACCTTTCTTCTTCCTCTCCAATCATGATGATCTTGTTGTCGAAATTCCTCCTTATTGTTGAAAATGTACCTAGTGTTAGTCTTCATAATGTAATTTTATCATTAATGTATTTATCATATTCATTATTAGTATTATTTTATTTTGGTCAAAACATGTTCTTCATGCTTATAAGAAAGAGTAAAAAAGAGTAAAAAAGTTGTTTTGAGTCAAAGAAAATGTACTTGAGTCATGTCCCATTTGGAAATTTGTAAGAAAAAGAATTTTGAATTTTTATTGAGTCAAAGTCCACCAAAATGTACAAGTCAACCCTCCTTGGGAACAATTCAGCTCAGTTCTCCAAGAGCCACCTATTTGACCTCCTAGACAGATATATATAGAGGACAGTTTGATCACTTTGAAGGACACACAATCATCATCATCATACATATCTTTTGCACCTAACTAGTGAAGAAAAGGACGAAGAAGAAGGAGAGGAAGAGCTTGCACATGTGGAAGAATTTATGTAAAGAAATGCCAAATTTCTAATCTAGTTTCAGGGCCGAATTTCAAAGCTTCTTGTAGGCCTGGAATTTCAGAAGTTAAAGGAGGTTGACCAATTTGACCTATGTTGACTTTGACTTTGGAAATGACTTGGAGGAGGGTTGGACTTGGAATTTTGGTGGCAGTTTTGGTCTTGGTCTTGGATATCTCATTTTGATCTGATTCTATAAGAGAAGGAATGTTGCTGGGATTTTCCCCCTTGTGGGATTTTGCCCTGGCTTGGAGCCTAGGTTTTGTGTCTCTTGTCTCTTGTGCATTATGTTCTCTATATTTTTCCAATGTGTAATTGCTTGATGACATAACTAAACAAGTTAAATACTAAAAAATAGAATGCATATCAGTGACAAGTAATTATTATGATAGGAAATTCTATTATCTATCTAAATTTCAACACTTATCTCAACCTTTCCATAAAAAATATGGAGTGTCCTTGTTGGTGAATGTGCACAAGGGATAGAAGGTTCCTCTATAAATGAGGAAGATAGAGAACATCATGTAGGACAAATTATGAAAGTCAAGGCAGCTTGAGTTTTATTGTTCCAAATCCTGAATGCTTGAGACTAGACTTGTCAACAAAGCATACCATGCCATCTATGTTATGATTAAACTGCTTAAATGTTTCTCTCTGAAATGTCATGTGGCAAGTGGCACTTGTATCAAGAAACCATGTGTATATCCAAGAAATATACGTAATGTTAAACACGTCCTCATGCAAACCAATATTACAGTGAACAACAGTGCAATGAGTTGAATCTAGTGCATTAACTTTTGTTTGTTTTGGAGCACTTTTTTTCTTCTTGTTCTTTGATCTTCTTCCATGGACTTTTGCATGTTTTGGATTCATGTCTTTTTCGTCCACAATGGAAACAATGCAGATTAGGTCTCTCTGTATGATTCCATGTACCCCCCTTCATCTAAAGTTCTTTCTCCCACGTCCTCTTATGTTGTTGCCTCCTTTGGAAGAATTAATCTTTCCCTTTTGGGCAACACATACAATTTCTTTATTGGATTGTGATGTTGGCTTCTTCTTTCCAAAGACTTTTTCTCTTTCTACAACCTTGTCAACTAGGGAGTCAAATGTCATGTTTTTCATTTGGTCATTCACTTGCATACATTCAAGGTAGTGAGAGTAGATAAGATAGAAAGCCTTTATAAAGGTTGTGAGAGGCAGAAATATCTTAACCTTAATTTCGGTGGCATCTATGTTATGCATGATAACTTTGATTTTTAAAAACTAATACCATTTAGTCATCATCTTTCAATTGAATACTAAAAAGATTCACAAATAATTATATGAGTTCTAATTATCAATAAGAATCATATTTTAATTTTTTAAGTGCACCATATGAATTAGTGACTTAAACAATGTGTTTGCTTACCTCCGCTTACCTCCTTTCTTTGTCAGTTAAAACTGCTCCAAACTATGGAGTTTAATAAATGTTTTTTGCAAACAACTTCTAAATTTTCTTCACACGCTTTACTTTTGCTTTCATATATATATATTAACTTGTTTAGGAAAAAAAATAATCTTTTGTTCTCTCTGACATTAAAAATAAAATTCTCTGGAATTGAGATGAGTTTTCCACACATATCTGACTTCGAATTAATTATTTCTTTAAAGAAATCTTATGCTATGGAACACATATGCGAATACCATTCTCCAGTTCTACGCTGGGAAGAAGATGTTGCTAACAACTTTGCTCTGCCTGGACCGCATCGGTAAGCTGGTCAACAATGAAACCAGATCTGGGCTAGACTATGGGAAGAAAGTGGTCAATGCCACTGCTTCTAATCCGCAGGTGTAACATCAATCGCTATAACAACATGATTTTGATATCTATAAAAATGATTTTGATATAAAAATGATAAACAGAGAATTATTCTGAGCTATTTCGTTGACATCTTCACACAGATCAAATCTACGAAGTCTTGCAACGGTTTCTTGAACGAAATTGCATTTATGAGGTTCGCACAGGACAAAATTAGGGAGCATCAACTCTTGGATATCATTCCTGCAAGTGGTCTTGTTCAGTCTTATATTTCCTTTTTCTTAAATCTATATGCGAGAATCCAAACCTGGAGTATGATCTTCGATGTCAGGGCAGCAGATTCCATCTGACAACATAATTGGTGATTCCATCTAACTGTATTCATCTTGTAGATTTGAGATTTGATCCGGAGGCCCAAGTAAGCGTAGGATAACGTAGTTTAATTATATATATAACGTAGTTTAATTATATATAACGTAGTGACTCACAGTTTAATTATATATAACGTAGAGGTCTCATTGTCCAAATGTATTTAGAGACCATCAACATTTATTAAACATATTGTTGTCTTTGGACTTATGGTTGTTTCCTTTTATAATGATAACTCCGTTAATTGGTTTGTTAAAATTTATATGAAAGTGAGTTCAAACCTTGTTACCTATGGCAAAATTCCTTCTGCTGGTGGCAGTAAAAGCACTTGGCTCATGGCCATTCACTTTTCCACTTTTCTGATTTTTTCCCACTCTTCAACCCTGTTTCGCACACTATGTTGCAACATAAAGCCCAATATTTACTTTGGCACACTTTGCTGCCAATTTTACCTAAAGAGAGACAAAGATGTTGAGAGAAACATAATATGCACATGATCATCACAATTTCTTTTTTGTTGTTGTCATATTTGCAGTAAAATATCTCCACCTTGTTGCCCAATAGGTATCAAAGATCCAGTTCAGTGCCTAATAGAGTTGCTAGTGGATCTACCAAACGTATTGGAATTGTTAATTGCCATACTAATCATTTCTCTAGTTGACAATTACTCTTTCCAAGAACTACCTTATGTACATATAACATTCATGCCATAGGAAGGCCCATGGTGTAGAAATTACAAAGTTGTCCTAAGAAAAAGAACATTTTGTATTCAAGTTTTTGTAGTCTGGGGAATATTGTCTAAATCATGTTCGAACACTTGTATATTATGTTATGTGGGCATAAGTTGCAACAACTAGGGCATCTGTTTGTAGACATACAATTTTCTTCTTTTATGACAATCACAATCAAAAAATTATTTTGTAGTAGTGATCTTTAGGTCCTCAACTTGATAGATAGTGAATCACTGGCTCCCCAGAATATCACAAAATGAGTGGGTTACAACCATGAAATAAATACAATTGCAATAGGGAAACATTGTAATATGTGCTTGCCATTATTTTGTCTTGCTTGTTCAGAAAACACAATCAATATTCATGAGACACTTGAGCAGTGTTTTAAATAGTGTTCCACAAGGATCCATCCCACAGGGTGGTGTGCACACACCCCATGCTTCTCACAAACCTGGGATGGGGAACACCTGGGGAAACATTTCCCCATGTCCCCATTTTGGAGAGATGATCTGGGATCTTTACTTCTATAATGTTTTCAAAATTGCATGAAAGAGCATGTAAAAACCATATATGCAAACACTTAAAGAAGAAACAACATCAAGGAGATCATAAAGACAATGCAACCAATATTTGATAAAGGAGTTCGTCCAATGTGGACTACGTCTTCAGGCCTTGTTTCAATAGTGGGGAGGTCTTTTTATTCATCTCAATAAAATACATCATTATACCTCCAATCCTAGGAGTGACCTGAAATTCGACTGTTCAAATCCAAAAACAAACCGCACCAGTGAAATCATGGCAAAATTAAAAAAAAAAGGAGTATAAACTCAGCTATACTCTGCCACGGTCAACTCTAGACCCCCCAAAGAATCTTCAAGATTCCCTAGCAAAATCTAAAGGGAATATTTTGAAAATATTCCATAGGAATATTCTCTTGGGAATTGCACCCGTAAGGTTCCACCTCCTGGTTCTTGTCTGCATGGTTTCGATGCTCTGAATTTTGTCGTCAACCACCTAGTTCCACTCCTTCGCTCTCGGCTCACTGTTAGGTCCCTATACTACTAGTGTAACCCCTTATTGTTATTAGTACAACCTCCTTATTGTATTATTGTGCCCATATAGTCCCCATGTTGTTATTATTATGCCCCATAGAAGCCTACTATTGTTATTGTTGTGACCCTCGAATATTATTGTTATGTAGGCTCTGATTGTATTGGGACCCCTTAAACTCCTATATATAGAAAGGAGGTCTTGTCATTTGTATCATCCAAAATTTTTTCATTTGTGTAATGTAAAGGAAGTTTCCTCCTCGAAGAGGCTGATTTTTAAGTCATTGATCTATATTTTCTATCTTTTTGTGAGTTGGTTTCATAACATTTGGTATCAGAGCTTTGGATTCTAGGGTTTCTCTGCTCCAAACAAGTCATCTTGGAATTTTCACTATAATTTTTTCTTTATGAAGTGTCAGAAGCTAAAACAAAAAACCATTTGAGCTGAAATTGTTCTAAACCTTAGGTCCAGATTTCAGATCTTGTCTTGCTATATTGTCAGAGATATGATCTGAGGAAGTTAGGGTTTTTGCAAGCTCCATAATTCCATCGCAAATAGGTAATCGTGGAATTTTCGCTATAATTGTTTTTCCATGAAGGTTCTGACTTTGAAATTAAAACCCATTTGATCTGAAATCTTGATGAATCTCGGGCCTGAATTTCAGATCTTATTTCACTATATTTTTTGAGATATGGTCCAAGACATTTAGGGTTTTTAAAGGCTCCCGAATTACATCCCAAACAGGTGACCTCAGGAAAATCGTCATAACTTTATCTCTGAGCATTAGATTGAAATTTCATAAAAAGATACAGAAGAGGACGACCTGTAGTTTTCTTTCAATTGGTTTCAGGTCCTAAGGTTGAAACAGTGACACGTGGCACTTGGTACATGTTCGCTCTACTAAACTAGTTTCTAATCAAGTCATCGTGGGAGATTTGTCATAACTCTTCCTTGGAGAATCCAATCTTGATTAGAATTGTGGGGTTGGAAAGAGGACTCAAAGGGCTGCCACAGGAAGCAATTTCAGACCTTGGAGATCCGAAATCACAAAGATACAACAGATTCAATATGGAGCTCCTACAAAGTGAAAAAAAATGTGTAGTTTTTTTAAAATTTTGCATAAGTTTAGTTGAAAAATTAGTTTGAATGAATTCAAAGGGCATAGTGAAGCATTATTATCATTAATTGGTTCCCCAAAAAAAGAAAATGGAAACACCTAGTAAGAAACCTGAAAGCTCTAGCGTGATTCATGAAGAAAATGAAGAAATGCAACATGATATATCAAAATTACAAGACCAAGTGCAACAAAATTCACTCTCACAAAAAGTAACAGAAGCTAAGATGGATGGTTTAAAGAAAGGCGTGGAAGCTAAAATGGATGGTTTAAATAAAGGTGTGGAAGCTAATATGAATGACGTGGAAGCTAAGATGGATGGTATAGAAAAAAAACTTAAAGGCAACATGGAAGATTTGAAGACAGATTTGACAAAGTTGCTACAATAAATGCTTATTAATGGAGAAAGGGTAGTAAAGGAAACTCATGATGAGAACAAAAGAAATATTAATCATGATTTCATTTACTCTAACATTAGATTGAAGACCCACCATGTTCCAAAGATCGATATGAGGAAGTTTGATGACAATGATCTCGTAACATGGATACTACAGATGGAGTAATATTTCGATCTCCATAATGCACAAAACACACAAAAGGTATGCATTGCAACTATTTGGAACCAAATCAATTTGTATGGTATCGATGGCTTTTTTCTCGTAAACAAAAATTTCACTTGGGCAATTTTTACAGAAGAAATGATAGCACATTATGAGGATACAAAAAGCAACACCTTTTTTAGCCAATTGATAAATCTCAAACAAAAGGGTTCAATGATGGAGCACAATGAGAACTTCCAAAATTGAATATAAGGGTAAAAGATATTCTATAGGAGCATAAGATTGATGTGTTCATAGGGACTTTAAAGGATAACATCCAACATGAAGTTCAACTTTGGGAACATGATTCATTGGAGAAGGCATTCAGGTTGGCAAGAAAAATGGAAAACAAAATTATGGCAACAAGGAAGCGAGTCACTCACAACTATAAATATGGAAGTGTTGTTGCTCATATCCTTTCACCACCTACAAGGTTGACACCACAACAATTGGAAGAAAAAAGAGCAAAAGGGCTTTGTTACAATTGTGATAGAAAATACACTAAAGGTCATAAGTGTGCTGAGAAGAAATTAATTTACATAGATGGGGAAGAGGAGCAAGAAAAAGAACAAGAAACATCAAAAGAAGATGATATACACCAGGAACCAATCCCAAAGAAAGAAGAAATGAATCTGACCATATCTTGTAATGCATTGACAAGAATTACCACTCCTCAAACTCTCAAGATAGAAGGGCATATCAAGAAGAAAAAGGTAATAGTGTTGATTGATTCGGGTAGTACCCATAATTTTATTCATTGAATTAAATTGCTTCCTATATTCAACACCAGAGTGTCAAGTAATGGTTGCAAATGGAGGAACCATAAATTGCTTTAGAAAGTGCCATAATATCAAGCTATCCATGGGAGAATATGTCTTGAATAATCCAATGCTTTCCATTCCAATGGGTGGTGCAGATGTTGTACTAGGAGTCCAATGGCTACAATCTTTGGGTACGACAACTTTTAATTTTTAATAACTTTTCTTGATTTTTTTTTGGGAAGGAAAGGAAGTTGAAGTAAGGGGTATCGCAAGGAAATTGGGAAAGATAATCAACTCTAATAGCATGACAAAGCTTCTAAATAAGGAACAATGTGGCGCAATTGCACAATCATGTTCACTAGAGGTTCCCACATCGAAATCATCTATTTCCCCAGATCTCCAAAATGTTTTGGCCAATCATTCCAAGGTATTTGAGACTCCCAAAGGCCTCCCACCTATTCGTGATCATGATCATGCTATTAATTTGATTCCAGGAAGTGTTACCCCAAACATCAAGCCTTACAGATATCCATATGCCCAAAAGAGTGAAATTGATCATATGATTGTAGAAATGCTAGAGGTTGGTATAATTCAACATAGTCAAAGTTCTTTCTCTATTCCAGTGGTATTGGTACACAAGAAAGATGGATCATGGCGCATGTGTCCAGATTATAAGGAGCTCAACAAGCTTACTATTAAAGATAACTTTCCCATTCCTGTCATTAATGAATTATTAGATGAATTACATGGAGCAATTTACTTCACCAAGTTGGATCTTCATTCAAGATATCATCAAATCAGAATGAAGACTGAAGACATTCCAAAAACAACATTCAGAACTCATGACTGTCATTATGAATTTTTGGTTATGTCTTTTGCCCTTACCAATGCACCTTCTACATTTCAAAGTTTGATGAATTTCATTTTCAAACCCTTCCTTAGAAAATTTGTGTTAGTATTTTTTGATGATATACTAATCTACAACAAGTCCTGGAAGGATCATGTTCAACATGTTGACAGGGTGCTCAAACTATTGGAGGAGAAACAATTATATGCAAAAATCTCCAAATGTTTCGTTGAAGTTCAAAAGGTGGAATATTTGGGTACTCAGTTAGCTCATAGCTCATCTTATCATCCTCAATCTGATGGACAAACTGAGATAGTGAACAAATGTTTGGAAGGATATCTTCGTTACTTTGTATCTGTTAAACATACACAATGGGTCAAGTGGTTGCCTCTAGCTGAATGGTGGTATAACACTTCCTTCCATACTATAGCAAAAATGACCCTATTTATGATGCTTTATGGATATCATCCACCATCCATCACATACTCTTTAAAAGAAAATTCTAAGGTTCAAGCAGTGGAAGATCACATCGAGCATCAACAACAAGTTCTCAAACTCTTAAAGGATAACCTCACTTTGACACAGAATAGAATGAAACAACAGGCAGATCAACATCACATCAAAAGAAGTTTTGATGTAGGTGACTGAGTATTTCTATGACTACAACCATACAAACAAATGTCCCTCAAGCAAGCTAAGAAGGATAATAAATTATCACCAAAGTATTATGGTCTGTACAAGGTGTTACAAAAGATTGGTACTATCGCATACGAATTGGAGCTTCCTGCATCTTCCTGAGTGCACCCAGTTTTCCATGTTTCATGCTTAAAGAAGGTTATAGGTGAAAAGATCCCAATTCATACAATATTTCTAGAACTTGATGAGGAAGGAAAAATCATATTAGAACCAGAAGTAGTCACAAAAACAAAAGCTACAAAATCGATCAATTTTAGAGTATCTCATCAAGTGGAAGAACTTACCCGTTGAAGATTCCACATGGGAGGATGAGAATATTATACAGAAACATCTAAAACTACTCAAGCATTGAGGACAACAATTTTTTAAGGAGAGGGGCATGTTAGGTCCCTATACTACTAGTGTAACCCCTTATTGTTATTAGTGCAGCCCCCTTATTGTATTATTGTGCCCATATAGTCTCCATGTTGTTATTATTATGCCCATAGAAGCCCACTATTGTTATTGTTGTGCTCCTACAATATTATTGTTATGTAGGCTCTAATTGTATTTGGACCCTTTAGACTCCTATATATAGAAAGGACATCTTATCATTTGTATCATCCAAGAATTGTTCATTTGTGTAATGTAAAGGAGGTTGCCCCCTCAAAGAGGCTGATTTTTAAGTTGTTGATCTATCTTTTCTATCTTTTTGTGAGTTGGTTTCATAACACACACGGCTCTGTTGGTCCATTTGAATGAAAAGTAGGTTTATAGAGTGTTCCACCGGCGGATATTCCAAAGTTTTCCTGACAGGCGGTTGGCTGACGTGACTCGTTTAAGGCATTAGTTACATGGGGGCCATGGGTTCCAACCCGACGACCCTCATTTTGGATTGAAAATGGTAATATATATAACATTACATTGTTTAAATAATCACCACCCATTGATTTTGTTTATATATATATATATATATATATATATATATATATATATTAACCATTTTCATTTCAAACGTTAAATCGTTGTTGACTATTAACCATTTTGTGTGATTATGTCTTCTGGATCCATCGCATTTTGTTGTTTTATGTATTGACATTTCGAACCATCCTCTGTGGTTCATCATCAGGATTAAATATGTGAAAAAGTCAGAGAATGATGAGTGATAAATAAAGGTTATGGTAGGTATGGTAGTGTAAAGGGCCGACAGGTTTTGATGAAAGTGTGATTTTTAATTAATTTAATTTAATTTAATTTAAATTTAAATTAATTATGATTTTTGTTTTAATTTTTTATATTTCCATTTAATTTAATTTTGATTTAATATGATATGATAATTTATTTTAATTTAATTTTAATTTTAATTTGATTTAATTATAATTTAATTATAATTTAATTCAGTTTAATTTTATTATGTTTTAATTTAATTTAGTTTTAATATAATGTAATATAATGTAATTTAATTTAATTATTTTTAGTTTGATTTAATTTTAATTTTATTTAATTTTTTTTTTAAATACTATAGATAGGTTAACTTAATGGATTAGATGATTTAATTTATTTTAATTTTAATTTAATTTAATTTTAGATTAAATTAAAATTAAAATAAATTAAATCATCTAATCCATTAAGTTAACCTATCTATAGTATTAAAAAAAATAATAATAAATAAATAATTTAAAAAAAAATAAAAAAATAAATTAAATTAAATTAAAATAGAAATTAAAATTAAATCAAACTAAAAATAATTAAATTAAATTACATTACATTATATTAAAACTAAATTAAATTAAAACATAATAAAATTAAACTGAATTAAATTATAATTAAATCAAATTAAAATTAAATTAAATTAATTATAAATTAATTAAAAACCACATCTTCATCAAAACCTGTCGGCCTTTTACACTACCATACCTACCATAACCTTTATTTATCACTCATCATTCTCTGACTTCTTCACATATCTAATCTTGATGATGAACCACAGAGGATGGTTCGAAACGTCGATACATAAAACAACAAAATGCGATGGATCCGGAAGACATAATCACACAAAATGCAGATCGCAAAAGTCTCAAATCCATTATTAACCATTTGTCGTTTAATCACAACCAATATTTAAACTCTCGAATTGTTATAACCTCTGCCAAGTTGGGTCGGTTGGGGCCAATTTGGCCACTAGTTGGATGCCACGTGGCACCATTTGATTGCACCATGTGTCCCCGTGCTATTGGGCCACTCAACGACCTCCAAATTTAGCGGATGCTACCAGATTTGTCAATTTCGCCAACTTTAACCATAACTAAAATTTCCACCAATTTTAGTGGAATTGTTGCCAACTTTGGCTTCTAGTTTGGCCGATCTGCCAATTTGGTGATGCCCCAAATTTATCTAGCACCAACAGAATTTTGTCTTTTTGCCAAGTTTGACTATAACTTTGACTGGGCATAACTTCTGCATACGAACTCGGATTGAGGTGTCGTTTGCACTATTGGACTCCTTGTGACAAGATCTTCGATTTGGTCCGATTTCGCTAAGATTTGAGGACTTTGATTTTTGGGCCATTAGGGATTCCCCTGGATTAGGAGACATGGGGGGAATGTAACCCCAGTGTGAGGGACACATCTCTCCAAAATGGGTGCTTCTGGGCACACCCCCTCAAAAGGGGGATGCCCAGAAGCACTCCCTTTGAGTTTCAATAACTTTTGTGGGGAAGGCTAATATTCAAGCCTATGGCCCTATTATTGCTAGACAATTCATGGTGATGTTAAATTTTTAAAGTAAAAGCATCTTTTACTTAAATTCTTAACATTACCATGAAATGAATTAGGATGTTTGAGAGTGGTTCCGAACTCAATTGTTTCATATGAAGAAAATAGAATTTTAGATCTCACTCGAAATCCATCATACTTAACAGTTTTTCAGGATTTCAAGATGGGGGAATTACAACATTTCCATTAGAATTTGTCATGTACGAGGGTATGGACCTAATATTTAATAAAGAGCACCAAACCCTCTACATACCTTGATGTTAGTGGCATTGGTTGTCGAACTCCTCTATCACGACCCTACTAAAAATGTACCCATCACTCAAACAAAATCTTGACTTCACATGCTATGTTTTTCTATCTTATTTTAATGCTTAGAGGGTGAAATTGATGACTAAGACCCCAATATAGGTAATTATTTTGATAGTATGTAGGTATTTGTTGTAGCATGATTTTTTTTTTATTTTAGAGGCCATGGAGAGTCTGTTTGCTGATGTATTTTTGGTTCAGAGATGGATTGCACTTTGTACTATTTTGGTTATGTGCATCCTTACATGCTATATAAATGAGAACTTTTGTTTATTTGTGTATAAATGTTTTGGATTCATATGGATGTACATGAATATATATGTTTTTCTTTAAATTTTGGAATATTTCAGGTGTTTTTGGTCAACCAATTTTTTAGCCCATTTTTTTTACCAGGTCTCGTTCGAATTTGACCAATTCTCGGTTGAGAGGGTTTTCTAGTTTGGTTTTGATAACTTTCATATCTACTATAGCCTATTTTTCTTAATTGATTCTAGAATGATGAATTATGAATTAAATTTTAAATCAATTTATATTCTAGAATGATGAATGATGAATTTAAATCTTAAGTCAATTTACATTCTAGAATGATGAATGATAAATTTAATTTTTAAATCAATGTAGATTCTAGAATGATGAATAATGAATATGAATGATGTATGTACCAGTATGAATGATGAATATGAATTGTGTATTTCATAATTTAATTCAATCATGTATGCATCAATATATGCTTTCATTATTGAATATGAATTTGTTTTTTTTGGTATATATATATATAGCCCGATGTCTTCTTGTCCCCCTAAATTTCTCTAGAATTTGAGGGTACTCCCACACGCCACCTGTGCATCTCCCTACACTCGCATCCCCATCCTAAAATCCTGGTGGAAAATTGGTTTTAAATAAAAAACGACAACCAATATTCTTGAATGGATTACTTTGTTATAACTAGGGAAGAACACTTAAAGCGCTCCTTCACTGATCTAACCATTACGTAACAAGGGTGGGGAGTGTTGTGCATTAGGATATGGGTGATGCTTCAAAAAAAAATGTGAAGCTTGGGGAATTTAAGCAAAAAAAGATTCCATCTATTTAACCATTATGGTCCAATTATTCAAATCCCTAACTAATTCATAAAAGAGAACAAAAGAAAAAATAAAGGATTATTCCCTACTATATAACAGAAACAGAAAGTAAGAGTATATATTATATTTCATATTGAAATAGTCAAATAAGGGGATATAAATAAAAGATAAAGTCAATAAAAATACTATTAAAAGTATAAAGGCTACTGTCAGTTTATTAACACGAGTCTGTGAAATCCATTATTACCATCATTACCAATCAAACAATTGGAGTTTTTAATGGAATTAAGCAAAAGGGTTCCAGTGATAAGGACGAACTAGTGCCTAAGCTTTTTGATGTTGAGAGGCATCTCAAATAATCACCTTAGTATATAGATGAACAAGGTTACACCTTGGACCAAGTGGAGGACTATTTATCTATGGTGAGTTGTTACCTTCTAAGATAATGCTAGGTGTACTATGTCCATCGCTGAATGCATTGGTGAAGCCATATTATCATAATTAGACCGTTCATTAAATTCGTAGAGCCAAAAAATGTGAACTAGATCATAACCAATAAAAACGGGATCAAAAAATACATAAATAAACAAATTTTGGATATATATATAAACTATTTTACATAAATATGCAAAAAAATTTCAATATACAACAAGGGTTAATATAATCAAAAGTGCATGGAGTGTAATCTATCTCTTAACCAAAAATACATTAATAAATAAGTTTTAGATTGCATTGAAGTTTAGAAAAAACATGTTACAACAAATATTAGGGTCATGAGAGAATATTCCAACAATCAATGCCACCAACATCAAGGTACATAGAGGGCTTGGTAATTTTGATTAAATTCTAGTTCCATACCCTCATACATCACTAATTCCAATGGAAACATTGCAATCCCTCCAATCTTGAAATCTTGAAAATTATTAAGTTTGTTGGATTCAGTGGAATTTAAAATTTTGATTTCTCCAAATGAAATTCAACGAAGTCGGAACCACTCTCAAACATCTCAAGTCAATTAATAGTAATGTTAAAATTTTAAGTAATAGGGATTTAACATTATCATTAATTGCATAACATTAATAGGCAAATTTTGTCAAATACTAGGTTTCTCCAATCATAAATTATTGTTAAAAAAAAAACTGCATTCAAAAGGTTCTCGATAACAATGTACGAAATCAACTGGTAAAAACCGATTTGATAGTAAGCCAACTAATTTTGAAAACCAGCCAAATATGTACTAAACTGGCCTTTTTCCGGGTCCATGATAGCAATTCAGACCAGTTTTCCCTTGAAAACGGTCGAACTGTCCAATACAGTCTGATCCGATCGAACTCTTATAACACTAAGTGAAGCCAAAGCATTTAAGGCACAAAGAATAGGACGGGTGTTATTTTTGGTTTTTTGTATTAATGAAACCATTAGATCAACGAACTTTGATGTACCATATATTGATGATTTAATGAGGAACTAACTCAGTTGATTGTCAAAAGCTTCTTGATTGAAAATGTGATGTAAGTTTGCAAATAAGATCAACAAGACTAAGACTAAAGCACATTTTTCATAACTATAGTTTATTGGTTAGTTTTTTAAAGGGTTTTTTGGTATATTTTGGGTTAAAAATATCTAAAGCACATTTTTCATAACTATAGTCTATTGGTTAGGTTTTTTTAGAGGGTTTTCTGGCATATTTTTGGTTTAAAATATCTAAAATTCGATAGTGATTTGCTGAAATTACAAGTTTGAGTTATGAACTCTCCCCAATCTAAATGGCCTAAAGGTTTTCAACGTGCTGAATTCATATATGCAATGAAAAAATAGTTTAAACAACAAAAATGAAGGTTTAACCACCCACAAAAAAAATCAACAGATTCCAATAAAAACACTAAAAAAATCTAATAATTAGACAACACCATTTTTCAAATAATGGTCATACTATTTCGATAATTTCCAACCCTATGAAGAACGAGCTTTACAAGAAAGACCCTGTCCGCAACAAATGCAAACTCAAGCAAGCACTGTTGATTGCTAATCACTATGCTGAAATGAAGATTACCCTAAAAATCAAAGGGACACCTTTTGGGAATCTACAGCCTGGTCTAGGAAAGGAATCTTTAAAAGAAATTGTCATGAAAGCTCGTTCATTTACTAATCTAGCATCACAAGTTGCGATTGAAATGAAAATGATACCTAGATGCAGACCATAAAGTTTGATCACCTTTCCCAAAAAAACAGGTGTGTATATTGGGAACATAAGTGTTATACCTTAGGCTCACCCTGTGATGCTAATACTGTTCGTAGAAGGTCAAACGGATATGATCCCATGGTTGCAGCGTATCCGGCTAGTCCACCACTCAGATAAGAGAAATATGGACTTAATTGGGCATGATCCTCTGTAGTGCACAAACAATAAAATAGAGTTGAATCAAAAGTTCTTATGAATTAAAAACAAAAGTTGGGAATCCTCTGTAATTCACAAACAATAAAATATAGTTAAATCAATAGTTCTTGTGAATTAAGTAGAATTTTGTCCCATAAACTTGCATGTGGAAGCAGAATTTTAGAAAATGATAAAATAAAGCTACAACTGCAACATAAAAGAAAAAGAAAAATTAGAAAGTTCTTATTAATTAAATGCAAATTTGTCCCCTACACCTAAATCTGAAAGCAAGCATTTTAGAACTGAATGGCACAATAAGCTAAAACGTTGTGCACTCTTTAAAATTGGAAAATAAAAATCATGGAGAATTGGACATGCTTGTGGAGAGTAAAATCAACCGGGCTTCAGAATATTGAATTTTTTACAAACAGTGGCTGTTTATTGAATAGTAAACTAACAAATCCACATGTTTTATTGATTAGTTTATGTAACATGAGTGTTCCACAAAGATTAACAGCAGTTTTCCTGAACTAAAGAGAGATGGCCACCTACACCTATTAAATTAGATGGACACCACTGATATTAAAGTGTCGTAAGCAACAAAGAGTAATTTATGCAGGCATATATTTCATTTAATATTGAGATACAAAGATACAATATCTAGAATGATCTCTTCATCAAACTCTAGTCTAATTATGTAGAGACCCTTTAGATTTATCACATCATTTATCAAGACGTGTGCTCATGAGCAAGAGGGAAACACTTAAGTACAAAACAACAACAATACTCCAAGTGTCGAAAATGAGAGAGAGAGCAGTGCCCTCAGACATTTATCGCAATGGATCTAGTAATAATTGAATTTGTTTTACGAATGAGCATATGTGTATTTCTACACATTCTTACAAGTTTGGATCTCTAGCCCTAAGAAGGTGACTAAGTCAACTTATACATAAATGATAAAGTGGGAAACCTACACATATGTAGGCTCATTAAACCCCTCAATACACAAGTAGTTGGTCGACATATGGCCTTAAGTGAATATTATTCATATTGTCACTATCCCCCACAATTGAATGGGAGATAGTGGAGAAAGATTATGAAACAAATGAATGGTTGGGCATACCCAATTCAAAGTAATGGGTTTGTGATGACGCAACTCAATACAAAGTAGACTCAATAGGCTAAAGGAATATTGCCACTAAATTGCTTGTCCATTGGAGAAAATTATCATTCGCTTACTCATCCAATGGAGGAGGGAAAAGAAAACATATCCTTTCTGTATTGCACACCTACTAGCATAGAGGTACACTGAAATGTTCATATAAAAATGTGTCCAAAGAGACACCCTATAGAGGAATGATGAATCAACCACCGATTGGCTCATTTGTTGGAGAGATTTGTTATTAACTTGCTCATCCAATGAAGGTGGGTGGAAAGATATATCCTTTGCCATACAGGTAATATTAAATTGTACATTTGAAGAGGCATTGGAAAAACATCCTATAATAGAGAGGAGATAGGAATACCCACCTTAAATAAGATCAATCTTAGCTTAAGAGAGAGTGAGACGATCCAACTCCATAAATCTAAAAGAGCTTGAATACAACCAAACATGCTCAAATACAATAGATGTGTTGATTTATGGATACTCGGCACAAGTGCACTTGATATGGCAAAGGTCATTAGGAACCTTAAATATAAGATGAGAATGTGTATATACATATCTAGCTCAAATACAAGTGAGAGTCAGTGTCTCGATATCCAACTCAAAAGCATGGTTGATAGACTGTAGTTGAAAAGAAGTGAGAGGGTTAGTGAATACCATCCAACTCCATAAATCTAAAAGAGCTTGAATACAATCAAACATGCTCAAATACAATAGATGTGTTGATTTATGGATACTTGGCACAAGTGCACTTGACATGGAAAAGGTCATTAGGAACCTTAAATATAAGATGAGAATGTGTATATACATATCTAGCTCAAATACAAGTGAGAGTCAGTGTCTGGATATCCAACTCAAAAGCATAGTTGATTGGCTGTAGTTGAAAAGAAGTGAGAGGGTTAGTGAATACCCATCTCAACATAAGGTTGGCTCTATACACAACATCCTCCTTCAAGATGGATAGGACACCAAGAAAAGAAAGCATTAGATTGTACCTTCCCCCCTTAATGTTGGATGTGGGCCTTTTGGGGATAGAACCTCCCTAAAACACCATAGTACGAATACCAACACAATTCCACAACTAGGCAAAGGGCATCTCTAGTGGAGATCTAAATGGAGGAACAATTGAAGTTTGCTACATGGATGTCTCAAGAGGACAAAATATCATAGTGCGGAAAAATAAGATACACATAAACATAGGCAAAAATCCTTCGTAGAGTTGTGCAAACTTGATTGGGCACAACGGTTGAGAGTATGTGCTTCCTTCTTGGAGGTCACAGGTTCAAAAATAGAGAGGGTAGAGTTTGTACATGTTGTTTGAATAATATTGGCTTGTTGTGATGAGGTTCAAGGGAGAGACATCCCCTAGCACCCCTAAATGTATCACTGATTGGAGTGGCTTTGAATTTCTTACCCCTTGCCAAGTCACAAGTTCCTACTAGTGTTGTTGTGTTGGCTATCAATACTATCTTCACTCAATTTTTAGGGTTTAGGCCTAGCCTCTCATGTTGCTTTCTCCTCAACCGCCAAATTCCCTCACAACCATGGTTGTTTATGGCACCCTATGTCTCTATCTTCCTCAATTTTTGGATGCACTCAAAGGCACGGTCGTCTTATCTCGTCCCTGCAAACATTGTTGGGCATGCAAACTCTATTGGGTCCATGGCCTCCTTGGGCTCTCCCTCACACATTTAGTCAGTTCCTGAACTCGTCAACAACCTTTTTCTCGCTCTTACTTTCTTTTGGTGTGTAAATCCCCTTGCATCACCATCCCCATTAGCTCTAAGGTAGATGAGAAGGTTGATTTTCCTCCATCTAGTAGGTTAGTCTTCCTTTTCTTCGGGTTTTGTCCATAACTTTCTAATCTTCATTCCTGGATGGTGAAACATCGAATCCCTATGATCAAGCATGATGTTTTCATCCAACCCTATGAAAAGGGATTTTTTGTTGTTGACTTTGAAAATATCAAAGATAGAGATTTTATCTTGAGCTTAGGTCCATGGTTTTTGGGCAATGAAAGCCTATGCATGACGCACTAGTCTCCCTCTTTCATTCCTTTAACATAGGTTCTAACCATAATTCTTGTTTGAGTGCAGCTCCCAAATCTGGCACTACATCTTTGGGGTTTATCCTATCTCGAGACAATTGGGTCTACTCTTGGAAAGTTCCATTTTGTTTCTCATAAAACTCAAAGGCGAAGTATTGCAACATATGCCACAATATGTATGGAAATGGATTTCAGCTTAGGGTTATCAACTGAAATTATTGATTGGAAAACAATTTTCCCAAATGAAGGTTACTTGGGAGCAGGAGCGAAAACATGGAGTGGGAGCGGGAGTGACATTTTCAAAAGCTCCCAGTTTGGGAGTGATTCAGGGAGCGATTTTTTTATAGAATATAATTTATTTATTTATTTTTTTTATATTTTGATGCATATATGTCAACAAAAGAAGGTAGAATGATGAATTAGATATAAAAAGCGTTAAAAACATAGATTGAACCATATAACAACAATCATCTAGAAGTTATAATCTTCATGAACCAAGTCCACAAGTTAGTAACATAGTAACATACAAAGTATTAAATCTTATGATTCATCAATCTTAAAGTTTCAAGCTTTCAAAATTCAATATATAACATTTATCATCATTGATGACCAAAGTTGTACTTGTAAGCTAAGTGTAAGCATTACAACAAATAATATCTAACATGAGGTTATAAAATGAAATGAAATGAAACAACTTTCAACTTTCACAAAGCATCATATTCATGATTCATTACCAATGAGTTATAATTTCCAACTTCCAACTTCAAATTTAAATTGTCATATATTGTTTACATAAAATATTATAATAAATATGAAAGAGTCAATAGTTATAAAAACTACTAGAAACTAGAAAAGACAAGTAAATCTATTATCTATTACTAATGCTTGGGCCTCTTGCCGCCATGAGAAATGTCTAATTTTTTAGTCTTGTTGAAAAATCATGATCTTTGTCATTAATATAACCCTCTAAGAATTAATATCCAGAGGTATCTTTGTCATTACCTCTAGATTTGTATAGGGATATTTGTCATTAATATCACCCTCTAAGGATTAACATAAGATAGAAAAAACATAGCATGTCAAGTCAAGATTTTGTTTGAGTGATGGGTACATTTTAAGTAGGGTCATGATAAAGGAGGTAGACAACCAATGTCACTAACATGAAGGTACATAGAGGGATTGGTTCTCTTGATTAAATATGAGTTCCACACCCTAATACATGACAAAATGCAATGGAAACATTTCAATCCCCCCAATCTTGAAATCCTGAAAAAACTAATAAGTCTACTGGATTTTGAAAGAGATCTAAAATTTCACTTTCTCCATATGAAATACAATGAGGTCAGAACCACTCTCAAACATCTTGAGTCATTTCATGGTAATCCTTTTACTTTAATAATTTAACATTACTGAATTGCATATCAATTCTAGGGCCATTAGCTTGATCATTAGGTTGCCCCACTAAAAAATGTTTTGTTTCTTTGAAAAAGAATTGCATTTGGAATGTTACTGCAAAAAAAAATGCAAAAAAGGCTAGGGAGCTCCCCTAATCGCTCCCTAAAAACCAAGGAGCCATTTTTTTAAAGAGAGCATGCTCTTGAGTAGCTCCCAAGCGGACCACGAATTGGGAGTGGGTTCCCGGGGGGGGCTCCTCCCCTACAACCCTATCCCAAACTCAAAAATTAGACTACGAGTGAGTATCCTTGTGATGTAGGGCTTTTTTTCAAACACGCCATGTAATTGCTTAATGACCAAAAGGGTTTAAGAAAAATAGGAAGTAGTAGAAAATCAACTTAGTGGATCGGTTCTATAAGCGAGATCCCTAAAGGGAAAATGTTAGGCCAAGGGAAACAAATGGAGACTTAGCCCATTTTCACCTCAATTAAGGCTCCCTTCTATTTATGGATTTTCACCGATGGGAGGAGACATGGTATGTATGGAGTCGGTAATTAAGGATAAGTCAATGGATATGAGTGACCCAAATAAACCCCTTCCCATAAGAGTTTGAAGGATGAAGCTTGCTTGCTTTCTAAGCAAGGTACTATGTATTCTAGGGAAACAAAGAGAGATTTGAGGGTTAGGTTTATGGGTTAATACTTGTGATAGAGTTCCCCAATCCCTAAAATCCTTGTTAGAATTGGTATCTCGGATGGTTCTTAAAGAATGATCTTTCAAAGGAGTGGGACCACACGGGACCAAGTGGACCCAGTCTAGGGTATGAGGAAAATATTTAGCAACCAATGATATTCTTACCCTAGACAAGGTAGGGGAAAGGATCAAAGAAATAATTTCACTTGAAGATGTTGTTTTGACCCTATGAGGTGCTAGCCTTGGGGATGGTAGGACAAGATTTGATCCCGGAGCTAGGGCTTGTATTTTCTCCCAACTCCACTATCGGAATGGATTCAAAATTGGAGGAGAGCTTGAGGAAAGGGCCAACATAGGAGACCGTAGGAGATCAATTTTTTTTTTATGGCTAGCTTGTCAAGAAATTGATGCCCTAAGTACCCTAACTTGCCTAGACCTAGAAGGAGGTGAAATAATATGAGTTTTGGTGACCATCCTTGGTAGATCAGTGCCTTAATCTTTGGGACAATGGATTCTATGATGAATATGAGTAGGATTTCTTGGTTCCTAGTCAAGGAGGCCTCAATATCACTTCGCTTGCCTTCTAGGTCAAGAAGAAGCAACCTTGCAGCTTTTATACTTCAATGTGCAAAAGGAATGACTTTTCAAAGTATAATTCTTTGATAGAATTATCCCTAGGATATTTCTCTCGTATTACATGGCCCATATATTGAGGGATGCTATAATAGAGACAAATTCCACAATTTTAAGCAATAAATGCATGCACCAATTAGCCCTAGAACAACGAAAGTCCCAGTCCAACATATGTGACAAAAGTAAACAAGAATAACATCAAAAAGCATGTACTTACATGTAACAGAGTATATACAACCATTCACAATTAACAAGAAAGAAGCTCCAAGAGAAGATAGACCAATATCCACACATCAAAATTCATCCATAATAGCTCCAATTCATCCTCTAGAAAAGTGCAAAATTCTCTAAAGAAGAGAGAGATCCAATCCAAAGTGATGATGAAAAAATGAGCTCATCTCCCTTGTATTTATGCACAACTTAGGAGTTCGAATTAGCCTCCTTGGCCTACATAAGCCCCAAACATAAAATAATGTTATAATAATACAACTTTTGGTGACGAGCCCACCAAACTAACTCATAAATGAAAAAGTAAGCCTCTCAAGAGGTCAAATAATAATATATGCATGTCGTAGGGCCCTCTAAGAGGCCTAATGAGGTCCATGGGTTCCACAATGAAGAATAGGACCCTCAAAAAGCAGTGGACAAGGGGTTGGCCCCTTGTAATAACTTGTGGTGCTCTGAATGACATGTGGGAGCACACAAGTATCCTCATGGGTCTCCAAACAAATCGAAGATGCTTGTAGATCGCCTATAATGGATAGGATGATGGTGTAGGTGATTTCACATCATTGTGCAAGTATTAGATCATCTGCCAAGTGTATGGTGTAGACCTGGGGCCAGCAGGGAATGATGGATCAAGTGCATCCTCCTCATCCAATAAGTGAACCACGAGCAATCTATGAATGGATGTGGGGATCCATGGAGTGCAATCTGATGTTGTGGAGGCCCATGGCTCTCAATGCTCAACCTACATGTGCCAGTGTAGCCCTACGTAGGATTAGGACCTCGTATAGGGAGACCAAACCCAAGATGGAAACCATCTATAATCCTGCATAAGATCCAATGCATCCCTTAGTCTTCTAGTACAAGTCATTAGAGAAATAGAGTAAATGAGCTTACCTAATCATGGACCATAGGTGGGGAATTCATGATGGCCTGCCCTTCCATAATGGGCTTTGGGATGTGCTAATGTCTCCTAAAATCCAAATGGGGTTAACCAATAATCGTATTAGGTGGTTTCTACTAATAAAGGGGATAATATAGTCAAGGTACATCCTTTAAGAGGTGGTGGCATGTGACATATAGGTGAATGAAGTAGGGAATGAGAAGGGGAAACACTAGGTCACATGATGGAGTACAAGGGTAGCTAATAAGGGGGAAGCCCACACTTGGGTTTATAATGTGCAAGAGGGAGCAATCGTGGTACATGAGGTGCCCTGACCTTGATTTTTCCACCCTTCTTTATATGCCTTTTTCCTTTTTATGATTTTCTTTGATTAACTACTCGGGGCTCAAGGGGTTAGACCATGATGTATAAGATATAATAGTGAATTCTCCCTTTTAAGGTGGGGCAGCTCATCGCCCACCAGGGGTTGGAACAATCATGGGTTCCTAAATGATGAAGAAGGCTCATAGAACCTGTAGGAACCAGGGTGATGCCATGATTGATGGGGTAGAGCTCATGTATTGGATTTTCCCCACGTGCTAAATGTATTTGTCCTGGACATATTTTGTATTTTGTGGTACATTTTCCTGTTGAATATTGCCATATATGTTTTTATCTCTCTTTTCAGTTGCATCAACCTCCAAGCTTCATTCCAAGCCATGACCCAAGGTGTGGGCAAGGGGAAGGGGCAAGACAACCCTATGTGGACCCAATGGAGGAATGTGGACCTAGGCGGAAGAAATGATGAATGCGGTAATAATGAATGGAAAGAGAGTAATACAAGTGGATAAGGGAGTAGGACCACACAACCAAAATTGGGGGTTCCCGTGAAATACCATCTCTGGAACCAAATGGTCAGTAAAAGAGATCCCATGAGACTAAGATCCCATAGGACTGGAATTTGAGGTTAATTCCTAAGAGGGGACTAGGGGACAGAAGTACAGACCTAGCCCATTCTTTCCACTGAATTGTCCCATTAATCCATGCCTAGAAGTGTCCATGGTAAGCAAACTACGATAGTCAATTTCCAAATGACAAAGCATACCTCTAGATTTGGGAGGCTCACCTTCAAACATAAGATCATGGTAGATGGGCAAGGAACCACATGGTTGGCTTAGGTGGTAGAGAAATGACACAATGAGCTAGTTGGTGGTTGCAAGGGGCTTTCGGCTGCCGTTTGAGGACCATCTTGGAGAAAAATTTCTCCTAGTGATATTACCCATAAAATGGTGGGCAAGAGGTTTTTAGAGGATGATCAATTAGTCTTGCGGGATAAAGCTCCATGAGCTACTTATCCACCTTAATAGACTACAATTTCCCAATAAAGACATCAAGAACAATTTTTCCAAAGTCCAAAGATACAAGATTTTATCCCCCATGACTTAGGATAAGAGTTTCATGGCAAGTCATGTCCTTAGCCAACATCAAGTTGGGTAGATAAAGCTAGTGAAGCCAAATCTTTAACTCAACAAGAATCCCCAATTCAAGATACTCGAGGCTTGGAAGAACCTATGAGTACTAAACCTACATCAATTTTTTTTTTGACAAAGGTAGGGAAGAAGAAGAAGAAGAAGAAGAAATCTCATGTTGAATTCCAATCAATGGCTACAAGAAGTCAAAGCTAAAATTCTAGTTTAATCATGCATTGCTTTTGTCTATTGTTATGTAACCAATTCATGAGAATCAACTCATGCAATAAAGGTCAAAATGTAGCTCTTTTGAGCATTTGGAAAATAATCTAATCATGTTCTTCTTGGGCATGTTGATAAACTGTGAATTAAAATTTCCTACCTTAGAACTTTGGCAAATTAGTATTTCTCATTGTACTTAGTTGTGTGACCCAACCACAAATTTTGCTTAATATAAATTTCCCAATTACTATTCAAAAGAAAAATCCTCCATAGAGTCATCAATCAAGTAAAGTGGGATAAAAATCATGGACCTATGACTAAAATTTTTGTTAGGAACATCATCTAGAAGGTTTTTGTAAGAAAGTTTTACACTTGCAAGTTCATTAATCCTTAGAAGACAAATAATGCAAGACTTGGAGATAAGACAATTTGTATGACATAGTTTCCCTAGAGAAAACTCCTTAATTAGATATATTTTAGAGTAAACAACAAAATTGATTAGGGAAAAAAACCATCCTAAGGTCATTAGGATTAAAAAATCCTTTGTATAGACCCTATTTCCATTCAAGAAACTCCCCTAGAGACCCACTTAGTTAGTGTGATTTGTTGTTGCTTTAATGAGATTTTTTGCTCATTGGCCTAGACTTGTTATTCTCCATTCAGCGATTGCATCTTTGTGCTTATTAGTCATTCACAATACAATGGTGTATCAGCTCATGATCCCTTGATCTCAGATGTGATAGACAACATCTATGTTATTCTAGTCATTAGTTGGTATGGTTCTCCATTGTATGAATTCCATAACCTAGACATTTATGCTAAGGATTCAACTTGTTGATTAAATGTTAGCATCATATGGGTGTTTCATCACTTTTAACTTAGTAAAAGATGTTACCTTGTTACTATTCCTAACCATCTTGAGACAATATTTTTTTTAGATAAGTATGCCTTAGCCTAGAGCATTAAGTACTATTGGGAGGTCAATATGGGTAGCATGGACATATCCCTTCCATACTTAACATTTTTTTATACACTCTTACACTTTTCATTCCATTAATAAAAGAAAAGATTCGCCTAAATCATCTAGAAATGGATAATGAAGAAATATAAAGAAAAAATGCAAGCCTCAAAAGGTCAAATCAAGCCAAATAAAGGGCTAACAAGGTGAAGAGAAAAATAAACTAAAGAAAAGAACTAATTGATTGTGGCCCCTCAACTTTCATGTCCTAAGAGCAGAATGTTTTTCTAAAGAAAAAAAAAACTTTAAAAAAATGAAATCAAATAAAAAATAAAGAAAGGAGAAGTGTGTGCAGGTTGAAGTAGTAAAAGCTCACTCTCACAAGGCTTTGCAAATGAAAGAAGACTCCTAGCCACAATTTAATTGGCTAGTTAGACCAAAATTACACTTTTAGTATTATATATGACTTTGGAAGTTAATCCATATGTTACCCTTACATCCCCTTTCATAAAAAATAATAACATCATCCACCTACTTTAACTTAGAGGACTTGGGAAATATCTTATGTTCTAGCCCAAAGACATGTGTAATGAGGGTAAGTTTGTTCCTTTGGTTAGTTTTCAAGTAGTTCGTTAACATTAGTTAAGTTATTTGTGTTAATTTATCTTATTTTTGTTAATGTCTAACTACTAGTTGAAATTGGACATATTATTAAATTTTTGGAACTATGCATTGGAAATCATATTAACAACCATACATAATTACATGGTGCTTCATCATCTCCAAATGTCTACATCAATATTATTTGGAAAATTATTTCTAAATCTAGAAAGTTTTGCTAGCACATACATAAGGAATATTTTCCTTATCCATGCTCATATTTAAGAGAGATATTTGATGTGAAATTGGACTAGTTGGTTAAATAAACACAACTAGCTTCAATTGTTAGATTCATGTAAGTTTCAAAAATCGATTTAACCACTTTCTTACTTTAATTGGTATTTTAGAAAAAAGGTACAAATATTTTGTCCACTTTTATTTATTTTATTTTTGACCTTGTCAATGTGGAAAAACATTAATTGGGAAACCATTTGTACTTTCCCATGATTTTCGAGAGCACATGGATTTGTAAATGATGGATTATTGGCTTCCTTGTCTTATAAAAGGAAAGAATGCTTCCTCATTTGATAGATTTTGAGATAATAAGAAAAAGCATATGTTAGTTATCTAGTGTAATTTTTTTCTTTGCTAGTGCTCTGTGATGTTTTAAATAAAATAATGTAGAAGTCCATTTCCTTAAATGATAAGATTCAACCCAATATGTTGCCTTTTTAAGGCATTACTATCATTGACCCGACCTCCAAGGCCTTGTTATGGAAATGGGGTCTAAAATTTATTCATTTCCAAAACTCCTCAAAGCTTAACATGAACATTGCCATTGCATCCAGTTTATCGACAAATTTTTGGCGATATAAACATTTCCCCAATTCAAATCCTAGATCAAAGGATATGGTCATTTAAAGGTTCGTCCAATGACCTAATGAAATGTCATCAAGCTTTTCCATGTGGCACCCACATGGTCCCCACGTGGTGCTCACGTGGCACTCCATCTCATGCCAAGTCATCCCCGCATGGGTCCACACAAGTGTGTAGTCTTGTATTGTTCCTTCGTGGCATGCCTATGTGGCACATGTCACATTATTGCATGTGGCCCCCATTGGACCCCCTCCATGGATTACTAATCATTGATTTCCCATTTTAATAAATCTCACCCCTCGGCCATTTTCCATGAAACACCATGCATAACACCTCGAGGCACTGATACTTCAACTTTAACATCACATGCCAAATAAATTATCTCAACCTCGGCTATCAACTTAAAACTTACTCTCAGTAGTGCATACCTCAAACAACCTGAGGTCCGAAACCCCATGATGACGTTAGCCCGAAATAAATATTTTTTATCGTTGATTACTAGGAACATCCATATTTCCCTCAATCGTCAAGCTCACCCATTTCTCCTCAATGCATATGTCCAACCCTGTCGGGGCCCTAAGATGACATTAGCTCGAGATGACATCATATTTTCCATGTGGCCTCCTCCAAGAGTGCCATGTGTTACTCATTTTAGGGCCAATTTCCCCTTTGATATGGTCTAGTACGGCTACCACATGGAATATCATCACGGCGGCATGTCAGCCTAGGTACACATTATTTTTCCACTTGTCCCCTACACTTTGGTTCAAAGCATAATTTTCCCATTATAATCATGTTATGTATTGCATAATTTCCCATGCACTGAATTTTTGTGCATAATACAAATGATTGAGGTGAAACAAAAATCTTTCCTCATCAGTCTAGGAGAGGATTTCCATCTCGACACCTCTCCCATTACTTGCTTCCTTGCTTGGCTCTCCATACAAGGCACATTACAAAACTTCCAAGGCAAGATAAAAATATATCCACATCAAACGATGGGAAGATTTCCCATCTCTGCCTTAGTTTATCTTTCCTATCCACCATACCATCCATATTGACAAAGGCCTAAGGAAAGATAGAACTTTCCACATCAAGCGAACAAAATATTTCACGTCACGACCTCTATCTTTGGTAGACACTCAGACTTTATATGCTCTTCCTCCTGAGATTTGTTTATATATATATATATTCAATCCAACCCATACGCCTTAATGTATGAATATAAGCTATCCTTCTTGTTATAGAAATTTTTGGGCATTGCGACCCCAATCAAACATGTCCATAAACCAAGGGCTCCTAAGTCCCTAAAAGTGTTGTTCCATACCCTAAAAGAACAAGGTCAGCTGATTACATCATCTCCTAGAAGTTCTCCATGAAAAACTGCTCAGAACTGGTCAAAACTGGACCATCTCACCTTCTCCATGGTCAAAGTGCGATGCATCCCACCTAAAGCACATGGGAGGTGCGATGCATACTGAAAAGCCCTTCTATGGGGTGCGATGGGCGAGAGTGGACAAATGGCAGAGGCATTTTGCGAGGTGGATGATCATGGAATCTTCCAGAAACTTCTCCTGTGACACTTGCCTCTCTGAATTCGCCCAAGGATGAGTAAGAAATCATCAATCTCCAAGTGGAATCAAGAACTATCAGAGAGAGGACACTAATCAGAATCCCAGAAGCTAACTCACCCCCCTAAAATCATCTATATATGGATCCCTCATCCCAGAGATCCAGAGGCTGGAATTTTGTATCTTGTAAGGAAGTGTTGTTGGTTTCTTGTTGGAATATCATAGTGTTGGGTGATCTAAGCTTTTCATGAGGTGAAAGAAGGGCTTTCATGCTGGAGGATGACGCTGGGTCAGAACAATTGGTTGTAATCCTCTTTTCTATTCTTGATTATTAATAAATCTATTCAAGTTTTCCTCCACATTCTTGTATGTTTGATGATATATGCATTTGTGTGGTCAATATATATCTGGTCCTATATTGTTTATGATTGTAGATCTTTGTTCTTCGATAGTATTATGCTGCTTTGATCCCACAGGTGCTCTTTGAAGCTGGGTAGACGAAGGAGAAGTGGCAAGGATCTGTCAGAAAGGAGAGGAATCAAGCAAGGAACCAAGCGCAAGACTGAGGTTGGTGTCCTTCGTTCCACTCTTATCTACTTTTCATAAAGGAAAACGAAAGTGGTTTTAGTTTGTTTGTTTCTAAGATAGCTACCAGTCTTAGTGGGACTAGCAGATCCGAGTGGACACTAGATTTCCCGATAAAAAAATGGCGACTCCACTGGGGAGCGAATAGATTGTTTGTTTGTCTATATTTGTTTGTTTTATAAACTTACAGACGGAGCCTGAAGTCAAGCCAGCTAGCCTTTGAACTGCATTTGCTATGCAAGTGCAAAGTAGATCAATGATGCTTCAGTCTATCTCCGGGTTTTGTTTATAAACTGAACAATTTATTTGCAAACCTTCTAATTGCCCTAGTGGTGGCTCTAGTAACCTCATTAGATCAGCCCCTGTGATTTCTATTTACTGTACATCATTTGCTCGGCCTAAATCCCTGAACTGAGTTGCAAACTATGACCAAGAGCCAAGTAAAGTCTCGTCCTGGTACCATCACACCCTCTCTTCAAGGAAATCTGGATGCATCGCACTTCCCGTGTGCAGTAGGTGGGATGCATCCCTGTTTCCCTGTGTTATAGGTGCGATGATCAGAAAAGGCTAATTTTGCTTCCAGGTCTTGGTTTTTTCTTCACTCTTTTCAGCTCTATTATGGAATTTTGTTGTCTGTGATCAATATACCGTTGTGGAAACCCCCTTCCTTTCCATCATTCCGCCTCCATTGTGTAAAGAACTGTGAATGTTTTAGGTATTTTCCGCCATTTTCAGTTCTCTTTTGCAAAGTAGTAGCATAGTCAAACTGTCATCTTTTGATTTGAAAGTGTCGCAAGTGTCGTTTTCAGTCAAAGAAAGGAATTCTATTGTTCTTGATGGTCAATTATACAATTACTCTTGAATTTTATTTGAATTAGTAGTTTTTCAAGTGTCGAAAGCATTTTTCAGTTCGAAATAGTAAAGTGTCGTCATTATCTTCCTTTCGTTTTTGAAGAGAAATCTGTTAGTACTGTCGCTTAGAAAAGATAATTTAGATTTATACTTAGCATTCTTCTTGTCATTCACACATTAAGAAAGCTGAAAAAAAATACATGCATGTGCATTTGCATTTAGACTTCTTGTTGGTTTGATTTAGGACAGTGCATCTAATGTGTCTCTCTGCTCTATGTTGAAAGAATATCGTCTCTCTTTCTTTAGTAGCTAGGATTTTCATTGCAAAAGGAAGATTAAACGATTGTCTATCATCTTAGATTTCATTTTAGGAATTTTACATCTACATCACGCAGTGAACCTGAAAGGAAAATTTCTTAAGAAATATCAAGTGTAAAATAAATTTAATGAACCTAAAAACGCTTTGGAACCTAACGCACAACATCTAGAAGTCTAGGCTAGAGATGTATTCCGGTATCGTAAAGCCTGGTAACTGTCACTTTCACTATTGGTTGGGTGATTCCTCCTCTTTGAGACAACAAGTGCTAGTACGAACTTGTGCTCCCACATACCATTGAGTATATATTGGGAGACCACAATAGGCTATATCCTTTATCCATAGGAAGCCGTGTCTGCCGTCCTATCGATCACAATGCACTGAACACAGCATTTGGGAAGATTGACTGCCGTACCATAAAAAGTATTCTGCAGTTTTGCGATTGGTTTGGTAATCCCTCTGTCTAGATTTCCAAAGCAGTCTCTTTCGTTCCTTTTCAGACTCCTTAAAGGAAAAGGTCCATCTGAGCACTTTTCACTTCAGGCTCATTAAAAATCGAAGGCAACTATAGTCATCTTTTGTTTTTTCTCGACTCTTAAAAATTGAAAAAACAAGTTGTGTCAAAGCGTCTAAAATTTATTTTAATCGGAATAATATCACCATTCCCGCGTTGGTCGTAGGTTGAGAAAATGGAGTCCACCAACCAAGGAATTCCCCTTGGAGGAAATCCTAGTCCTTTCTCCTCTTGGGAGATGTTGGTGCACCTCATATGGCCACATTGTCACTCCCAGGATTGACAATTAGTTTGCCCGTATGGCTCTTCTCGACCTCCGTCGTTCAGAACACCGTGATTCTTGAACAATCAAGTCAGTAACTTGATGATACTAAAGTTACCCCCCAACCTTCTACTTCATCCGGTTCTCCCTCTCCTCCTTCCTCTTCTCTTGATAAAGCCGGTAAGGCCCAAAACCAAGTAACTAAGAAGAAGAAGGAGAAGAAGAAGAAAGAGAAGAAGAAAAAGTAGCCAAAGCCGAAAGGGGGCAACCATGCATCGTCTAGCGAAAATCCACACACTGCACCATCTAGGCCTAAATCGCCATGTGTCATTTGCAAAGGAGACCACTACCATCGAGATTGTCCCTGCATCCCTCGGATCTTAAGGGACTGGTCTCCTCGTTTGCACAATCCGGTGTCATCAACCTCTGATGATCATGTTGAAAGTACACCATCAACTAGTGAAAATGAAGCACCTGGACAAAAAGGAAAATGTAGATTTCCTTGTAGATTGTGTGAAGGCAATCATGCCCTCCACCATTGTCCCTTCCTGGACGAAGCTAAAAGAGTTTTGGATGACCGTCCGGTTTCACCATTACGGCTTCCTCCTGGATATAAGAAACTCTTACCAAGTCCATCACTGGTTGAAAATCCAACTGACACGCCATTGTGTTCGGTCGAAGCATCTGTCATTGAAGATAAACCTGCCGAACCCACACCAGACAAAAGTCAAAAGGTTGAGGCGGCAGTCGACCCGGTCTTGTCTTCGGAAGGTCCATCTTCAGATGACACAATCACCGAAGAGAATGAGAATGACACCGTCCAAATTCTTTTCATAAACACAAACTCCAATGAACATGAGGGCAGTCTACCCATTCCTTTACCGTAGGAAGGAAGTTCATCAGAGTCATATCCGACCGTCTATTCGGTCCCACCTCCAAGCAACCTAGTTGTTTCCTTCGATTGGAACCTACTAGGTAGACCCCGTTTACCAGCTAGTGTACCATTCCAAATCATTACACAAATATACAGAATGGTCATGGCCGGTACCATCGTAGATGAAGGGGCTTCTATGAGTATCCTTTCCTCAACTGCTTGGAAAGCGCTTGGTTCGCCATCGCTTCTGCCTGAGATGAGAAATCTGACAGGCTTTGACAAAGGAACCAGTCGACCGTTAGGGATCCTTCCCAATGTGCCGATAACATTGAGAAGGAAAACCGTTCACATGAACGTAATGGTAGTCCAAGGACCTCTAGATTATAATCTACTCCTTGGGCGTGACTATATTTATTGCATGGGAGCCATTGTCTCCTCACTCTTTAGAGTAATGTGTTTTCCGCATGAAGGCAGAGTGGTCAAGCTCGTAGACCAGCTGTCGTTTCCTGGCTCACACATAGCAAATAGTCAAATACCATCCCTAAATGGTCTTTTCACGCAAGGAATGTCTCATCAATCTCCAGTCCGTCCACCTGATGAGCGCGAGTGATTCGGGAGGACATGACTGAAACCCAGGGGGCATGCACCCTAGTCTGTTTTGGCAGGAAAACCTTGGGTATAGGGTAGGTTTCCGCGGAGGATATATGACTAGTCTGACACACCCGTCCATTTAGGAAAATGGGATTAGACTGGAATAAGATTCCCTCGTCAAAGTTATGTGAGTGGAGGCAACCGCGCCACTCACCTTTGTCTATTTTGGTAGACATCGCCAAGGAAGCATTTTGTCTGCAACGCGGATGGGGAGCTTTCATATGGTAACCTAGAAACTTTTCGCTATACCTGGGGGCATGCAAACCTCTTGTGAGCAAGCGAGAAACGACCAACTAACGTTAACTCTATGATTCTGCTGACTTCAACCGCCTAGGTCAGGTGAGTGGTCAAATCGACCATTCATCTTCGCAGGGCCACCATGGCACCGACAAAGTAAAGGAAAATTTTCCTACCTAACCTTGGTAGTGATATTGGTAGTTAAGTAGAGGGGCGTAGTTCGTCGTTCCTAGCTTGCATGCAAGAGGCACCGAGGAAAAGCTTTGAAAGGTGCAAGCTCCATAAAAAATGACATCTTAGATGAGACATCCTTATTATATGACTGGCACGAGCAGTTTTAACATGGAATTCAAGCTCGTTAAAAATTAAACATAAGCAATGAGCAAACGTTTCCCCAGAGTTTAAGATCATTAAAAAATGAACAAATTTCGAGTAAATAACCATTGTGAATGCATTATCATCAGCTTTTGAGCCTTGGTTGTGTTCTCATCATCACCTCCACTCTGTTTAGCCGATCATTCATCTCCATTTGATTGTTTACCCCTTTTGAGGAACAGCTGTGAAGAGTGATCCTGTTAGCCATCCTCGTGACACTGTCGTGACTGGAAAATTCCAAACCTTACCTGGAATCAGCTACTACCCAAAAATTATCACTCGTTCCTCAAAAAACGAATCTCCTTTAAGCTCTTTTCAACTAACTCGTAAAATATGAAAATATTGTCGAGCAATTGGCCTCTCCAGCTCGTTAAAGTGACCGGAAGTGCTATCCCTCCTCTAGATTTTAATCTTTTTGGACCTAATGGATTATTACAAAAAAAGATCGAGCGCTTGTCTTGTTCGGCTCGTTAAAATTACCGAAAATTCATCCCTTTTGTATTATTTTATACTTTTTCGGACTTAAGGGATTATATGACGAAAAAGGATCATTGGAGTTTCCTTTACGTCCCTTTTCAGACTCTCTAAAATTGAAAAGGACCGAGTTATCTTTGTCGTTAAACTCGTTAAAACCGAATAGCAACAAACTTGTCCACATAGACAAGAACGAGTTTCACTGTCGCTAGGCTTGTTAAAATATAGCGACAGGTTTGCTCGAAGGGCAAATTATAGAACAAGCATATGTTATCCTCCTCAATCTTGACAAAAATAAAGAGGTACTGGTCAGCAATGACT
This sequence comes from Pinus tabuliformis, assembly GCA_031772625.1. Classification (NCBI taxonomy): domain Eukaryota; kingdom Viridiplantae; phylum Streptophyta; class Pinopsida; order Pinales; family Pinaceae; genus Pinus; species Pinus tabuliformis. The sequence goes on along the minus strand of CM062806.1, from coordinate 957,162,924 downwards.
GAGGAAAAATTGGGAAGAAAACTTGAAGAAACTTTATTGGTAGCAAGTCGCTCTTGAACATGACACTTTCACTCCGCACCTGAGTCGGGTTGGGTTGTTCCATTCACTGGTCATATCACCATTGGTCCATCACACCATCCACATTTGGGGTTAACGCTACCAATCCATCATGTCAGTGTCACCGGTATGTTCAAGAGAAGTCGCTCAGAGAATTCACCTGTGTCTCATCCACTGCAATACATTCACGCTCCATTCTTTCATGACCGCCACCTTGAACCCTGTATCATCAGATCGTTTTCACCTCCAAAATCATTTACTCCGTTCCGTGTCGTAGATGTGGGATTCATTAAGGCCCTCCTACAGCGAGTCACTTCTTGTCGACATCAGCTCATTATCCAAGAAGTCAACTTAGGAACAACCCTTTCAGTACTTTGAAGCTTGCATGCCTCAATGGCAAGTTTCTCACTTCCGGCGACAGGTTTACATCAATGGCCTTCGACCGAAAGATTTTGCGTGGTGTTCGACGCTAAGACCCTTATTCACACCGCACGAATTGTACTGTAGTACCTTGAGGGTCATCATCATTATTAGTGATTCCTCTCGTGCCTGTTAACAACTTATATCATTGGCTGGTAATCAGATGAAGTCTTTCCATGTTCGACTCCAGAACATCTTTCACATGGATCGATTTGTACTCCGAGTGAAGATTGAATGAGTTTGAAGACCCCGGATCTAGTTTCATCCATCCAGGCTGCGATATATTCAGGAAAATAAAGACATCAAATGTACATTGCTGCTGCATAGATGATCATCCAAATCAAATGATGATGACTCTATTAGAATCATCAGTCTCCCGCATAGACGGTTGTCTGTCTTATGTACATGAAAATGAATTTATAAAGCTAAGAATGGGAATGCCCGCCTCAGCTAAATCATGAAAAATATTATGAAGATAATGTATTGTATTGTATCTTATTACAGGTCGCCTTCCAGCTCGAAAAAACTTCAGATCCTCATGATAAAGCATTTCACCCGACATCAAAGATTAATGACCTCATGCTTTAGGGGGCAACTATTATAGACATTTTTGGGCACTGCAACCCCAATCAAACATGTCCATAAACCAAGGGCTCCTAAGTCCCTAAAAGTGTTGTTCCATACCCTAAAAGAACAAGGTCAGCTGATTACCTCATCTCCTAGAAGTTCTCCATGAAAAACTGCTCAGAACTGGTCAAAACTGGACCATCTCACCTGCTCCATGGTCAAAGTGCGATGCATCCCACCTAAAGCACACGGGAGGTGCGATGCATACTGAAAAGCCCTTCTATGGGGTGCGATGGGCGAGAGTGGACAAATGGCAGAGGCATTTTGCAAGGTGGATGATCGTGGAATCTTCCAGAAACTTCTCCTGTGACACTTGCCTCTCTGAATTCGCCCAGGGATGAGTAAGAAATCATAAATCTCCAAGTGGAATCAAGAACTATCAGAGAGAGGACACTAATTAGAATCCCAGAAGCTGACTCACCCCCCTGCAATCATCTATATATGGATCCCTCATCCCAGAGATCCAGAGGCTGGAATTTTGTATCTTGTAAGGAAGTGTTGTTGGTTTCTTGTTGGAATATCATAGTGTTGGGTGATCTAAGCTTTTCATGAGGTGAAAGAAGGGCTTTCATGTTGGAGGATGACACTGGGTTAGAACAATTGGTTGTAATCCTCTTTGCTATTTTTGATTATTAATAAAGCTATTCAAGTTTTCCTCCACATTCTTGTATGTTTGATGATATATGCATTGTGTGGTCAATATATATCTGGTACTATATTGTTTATGATTGTAGATCTTTGTTCTTCGATAGTATTATGCTGCTTTGATCCCACAGGTGCTCTTTGAAGCTGGGTAGACGAAGGAGAAGCGGCAAGGATCTATCAGAAAGGAGAGGAATCAAGCAAGGAACCAAGCGCAAGACTGAGGTTGGTGTCCTTCATTCCACTCTTATCTACTTCTCATAAAGGAAAACGAAAGTGATTTTAGTTTGTTTGTTTCTAAGATAGCTACCAGTCTTAGTGGGACTAGCAGATCCGAGTGGACACTAGATTTCCTAATAACACTTCTTGAGCTTGCAATATAACTTCGCATATATATATATATATATATATATATATGCCCTTGGATCCTTGCCCTATAGGCCAATCTCTCCTGAGCTTATAAAATTAGACCAGAAGGCCCCTGTCTTTGATTGATGACAGCTCTGCTACCTCTCCCGAGCTTATATGGCATTCAACCCATTATAGTCATGGTGTCCATTATAGACACACAATCATAAACATGTATATATATAAATTAGAGAAAAATTCATGTGTTCTACCAACAATTCCATAGCACGAGGCCTACTATTGCAATTCATTTTAATGTGAGAGATTAACCAAACAACATAGGTTCATCCATCTTAGATACTCAGGAAATTAAGTTGAACTTAAGCTCATAAATATACAGGGAGCTCAACTATGTGTCATCAATCACAAAAGAGTTAATCCACTCCTGAAAATCATGAAGGAAATAACATTTCTCAGCGTCAATACATGCATTTAACACACAATGATCATTTACACAACAGTTTAAGAACATAGTGCTAGATAAACACTTATATTATGATGTAAGGTCGGGTGAATGATATTGGGACTTCAACTGTCCACCCAACCTTAGGAATATTGCAATGCACTCTTCTTGCAGTCAACTACCCTCAAGCAGGATTCAGGCTCCGAGGAGGTAGTTTCTCAACAAATCTCAGCCATTGCACCATATTGAATTTTAATGCAACAAAAAAAACATCTCAAAGGTTCAAGCGGGGCATAGAGAGTCTCACTTCAATCTTGGGGAGAGATATGTAAAGTAAATAAGGAGGTTTGTAGGTGTGTTACTCTGGTAGGAATAAGAGTGCATTTTCTAGCAACATCTTAGTTATGCTCACATTTGTGTTCTCGCCTTCCCAGGGCTATGCCAGGTGTTATCATCCCACTAGTTCTAGGGTGCCTAAACCTCTCAGGAGTTCTCAACTAGCATAGTTTCCAAAGGTTTTATCAACCTCAAGAACATAGTCATTGCTCTGATGGCTCTCAACCAGCAAGCTCCCACAAGTTTCTCAACCTAGCTATCACATAGCATCCCTCATCCACTGAAATCTCTTATGGCATTAAATACATGGCATGCTCAAGTCTCACACTCACATAGTCACATTCTAGACTTCCTCGAAGGACAGGGATTCCACTAGCACTATCACAAACCCTCATGCATGTAGGTATGCATAAGTTTTTCCACCAATATCCAAATCTTCTCCCTCTTTTGCTTCTCTCGTCGTGTTGTCTTCTCTATCCAACCCCCTTTTCATGCTAACTCTGTCAACACAACCCAAGAGGTGGTATGTGGACTTGTCGTCCCATTCAGGAGCCCATTCCCTCCATTAACCACCTACAACAGGTTTGTCTCCTCCAACAGGGAATTAGGTGATAGTTTAAACTTTAAATGCAAAATATTGCTTCCAAGCAACTCCTTGTTCTCGCGGACCTCTGAATCTGTGTCCCATCTTAGCTAGTCATCATTATTTTAATTAGGCATCATTTACATGAGTTAACAACTCATAATAATATTTACAAGAGATTTAACAAAAGGGCTACCACAAACCCCACCCCATTAAAGGAACTTCATCCTTGATGTTCTATACTGAAACACACATTATCTACAAAAGCTTCATATATAAACAACTCTTATACATACCCAATTTTTAGAGGGCAAGTCTATATTCCATTGGTCCTATTCTCTCGAAAACTGGAAATGGTCCATAATATCGTGGTGCCAACTTGGCACATGACATAATTTTTAGAGAGCTTCTCTTAGGTCTAACTCGCAAATAAACATGCTCACCAACTTTAAACTCTTTGTGCACACTATGTTGATTCGCATAGCTCTTCTTCTTGTCTTGATCCAACTTTAAATTCTGTTTGATGGTGACCATCTCTTGCTCCATTTCTATGAGCATATCGGGCCCAATAAGGACCCTATTCACTGGATCACCCCAGCTGATAGGATTATTACACCTTCTCCCATAAAGAACCTCAAATGGACGCATTTTAAAGGACTCTTGGTAACCATTGTTTTAGGAAAAATCTACTAGTGGAAGAAACTCCTCCCACTTCCTCAGTTGGTGCATGACATACATCCTAAGCATGTCTTCCAACACTCCATTTTTCCTCTTGGTTTTCCCATCTATTTATGGATGGTATGATGTTCTAAGTGCCAATTTTGCCCCTAGGGTAGCAAACAAATCCTTCCAAAACTTGGAAGTAATCTTTCCATCTCAGTCTAATATAATATTCCTACATACCCCATGCAACCTCACGATCTCTTTTATAAATAATTTAGCCATATCACTTGTTGTATAAGTGGATTTTATAGCCACAAAGTGAGCTGCCTTGCTCAATTTTTCGAACGCAACTATGATGGCATTATTTTTCCTAGTTGTCCTTGGAAAGCCTACGATAAAATCCAGGGAATTACTTCCCATTTCCATTATAGAATGGAAATAGACTATAATAATCTAGTTGGGTGCTTGCACTTGACCTTCACTTATGGACACTCAATGCATTTAGAAATAAATTCAACTACTTCCCCTTTTAAATTAGATTAATGATAAAACTATTTAATGGTTGTTAATGTTTTTTGATAACCTAGGTGGCATGAATATGGCTTTATATGAAATGCTTTTAATATGAACTTCTTCAAGTCACTTTCATTTCACACATAAATTCTATTTTGAATCCTATCGGTTCATCATTGGAGAGTAAAATTTATATTCCTCACTCCATCTGCTTCTTGCTACAACTCTCCTTTTATTTACTAATATTTGGCATTCTATGGAACAACGACTTCAATTCTTTCTTTGAGATCGGTCTCATAGGTACTCATGGCTACTATATGAGACAATTGCAATCTTCTATTGAGTGCATCAACCACTCTATTCTCTTTTCCCTTGATATATTTAATCTCGAAATCAAATTCACTAATTGTGGCCAACCATCTAGCCTGCCTGGCATTTAGTTTAGGCTGATCAAATAAATACTTCAGCCCTCCATGATCAGTCATCAAGGTGAATTTCCTTCCAAGGAGATAATGTATCCACATATTTAATGCATGAGCGATTTCTTCCAATTCTAAATCATGTGTTACATAATTTTGCTCCCGCTCATTTAACTTCCTTGACTCAAAACATACCACTTGGCCATCCTATATCAAGACTCCTTTGAGTCCTTCCTTCCAGGCGTTTTTTCATATTACAACATCTTCATTTAGGTCAATTATTCTCAACATTGGTGCATGAGTTAACAAATACTTTAATTGGTCAAAACTTGCAATGCATTCATCTATCCACTCAAATGTGTGCCCTTTCTTTTGCAATGTCATGATTGGGTAACCAATCTTGGAGAAGTTTTTAATAAATCTCATGTAGTATATTGCCAACCCCATAAATGATCTAATTTGAACCATGCTACTTTGTGTTGGCCATTCCATAATCACATTTACCTTCTCTAGATCAATTGGCATGCCCTCCCTTGAGACCACATGTCCCAAGTATTGGATATGAGGCTGAAATAACTTGCATTTACTAATCTTAGCCAAGAGTTTGTACTCCCTCAACAACTGTAACACCGTAGCTAAATACTCTTTGTACTATTCTTTAGTCTTTGAATATACCAATATGTCATCAACAAAAACTAACACAAATTTTTCTAGATACAGACTAAACACATTATTCATGAGATGCATAAAAGTGGTAGGTGCGTTAGTAAGCCCAAAGGGCACAACCGTGAATTTGTAATGACCATTCCTGGTCCTGAATGTGGTTTTATAAATATCCTCCTCCTTAATGTGCACCTGGTGATATCCACACCTCAAATCAATCTTTGAGAAGAATGTTTCTCCCTTCAGTTGATCAAACAGATCCTCAATGTGTGTCAAGGGATATCGATTCTTTATGGTGCCTTTATTAAGCTTCCTATAGTCTATGCATAGCCTAAGTGTTCCATCCTTTTTCTTCACAAACAAAATTGATGCTCCGCGTGGTGATACACTTGGCCTCATGTATCCTTTGTCTAAAATTTCTTCACATTTGCATTAATAGAACTAAAATTCGATCTTGGGTCTATTGAAATAGACATATTTTGGTTACAAACCATACCTTCCATCTCGATAATAGATTTTTGGTGGTCATCTTGTTGATTATCCATAGTAGCATAGATTATGAGCATGTTCAGAACCACACCTTTGATTATATGTGCTTCTTAGACATTATGCAATCCCAGACGTTTCCTCTGTATCTAGGGACAATCTCTCTGAAAATGGTCTTATCCACACTCCCAACATACAAAGGGCTTCCTTCAGGGCCCATACACTTCTTGATTTTTAAAGGAATGGTCACGACTAGCAACAATGACAAACCTCACACTTGCGACTCATTGGTGATCAACGGTCTCTCGCCTCTTTACTTTGTAGCTAGGTGTGCCCTTGGATTTCCACTCCATCCCGTACTCTACCTTGCGCCTTAATTGATCATAATAGAAATTTAATTTGATGATGGCATCCTAAAAAGTTTGTGGTTCATCAAACTCAGTTTGGTCCTTGAACATTTGTGGCAGATTGCTAAGATACCTCTAAACTTTTTCCTTTCCATCCTTGAGGTAGGGAACATAGCTCAACAATTCAAGGAATTTTGTGGTGTGTTCTTCATCAAACAACTGCCCCGTCTTGAGTTCATAATATTCATTGGTCTTGTTGTATCCTATCATAGTATCCTTCAGATAGGTACTTCTCTCAGAGGTATCTCTGAAACCTTCCCTAGGGCAGTTCTTCTTCTCAAATGTCCTTGACATTCTTTAGGTCAACCCACCAGATGTCATCTTTCCCTCTTAGGCCAAAGGTGGCTACTGTTGCTTTTATATTTTTAGAGTAGAAATGAGGTCTAAAAAATTCCTCATCCATAGTAGCCTAGCCTCCACTTCTTCATCCTTCTTCCCCTCTCCATCAAATGTAGGAGGCTTTGTCTTCTTGAACTCTTCTGGCATGAAGTTCTTCCTTTCCTTCTTTGTTGATAGTATATTTTTACTATAGGATTGGGCAACTGTTTGGGGCTTCTTGTTCTCCTTTCTGGGGTACTTAGAGGATTTCCACCCCTTACTATGTCTTCACTTCCTTGTTAGTGCCTTTTCTTGGATCTACTACCTTCTACACCATCAATCCTCATCTCTTACGTTCCTTGCCTTGAGTGACTCTGCTTGAACTTGTAGTTGGATCCTAGTTCATGTTGCTTTTGTATTTTCAAATCTAGTAAGCTTCATAGGAGGACCACATTTACTTCAGCCAATTTCTCCTGAGCTCTAAAAATCCTCTCATTGTCAGCCTTACAACTTCTTAGCTTTGTCTTCAAACTTCTTAGTGTATCCATCTAGTGAGGAGAATTTGCCTCTTCTCTCTTCTCCACTGATTCTTCTTCATGCCCA